>JAOUZG010016704.1:4429009-4439043 GCA_026289955.1 Argiope argentata | reverse complement strand
GTTTTTAGCGTAGCGGGTTTGGACTGAATGGACTTTATTTGAGGACAACACAAACAAATTTATTTACAGCTATTTACAGGTATGTACAGGATGACTTAAGAAAGTAAAACTTCAGATAAACACAATCCAGCAGTCAACAGTCACTAAAAGCGTAAATGCAAGCCTTACGCACAATAAAACACAGACTGCAAAACAGCTATCGTAAGCACAATAAACAGTAAATCGCAGCAAGCTCAAAGATACAACTTTAACAGCAAATGCAAACACAGCTCACTAATCCGCTAGTTCAGCGAGACGCTTCTCTTCTGACGGAAAACTCTCAACTAACTCCCTCACCCCGGCTACTCGTCCCTTATATAGCCGAGGAAGCGCGTGCTCCGAAACACGCGAAACTTCTCAAAACAACGCGCGAGATCCAGCGGCTACTACACTATTCCTTTCGCCAAACCAACCAAGCTGGCGCGTTGCCTCTCGCCAAACGTCGCCGTCTTTGGTGAGTTTTCACGGTGCTCACCCGCTTGTAACAATATAAATATCTAGTTAAAATTTTCAATCGTGAATGAAATACTTTTTATTCATTCACTAAGTTCAAATGAATCTTTTTTAAACTTGTAGAGGAGGACATTCGATGTTTATGCAGTTTTTTTCAAATATTATATCATTCATTAAATTCGATTAATTCTTAATACTTTAAATGGAGTTTTAGCAGTTTGTAATGATGATTGACATCAACAGCCAGTAGCTCAATCGGTAAAAGGAGAAGGATTCCTGTACTTTTTCACGTGAAGGTGAAGAATGCGAGTTCAGTTCTTGAGAAAAATAATTATTTTTTAAATAAATTATTCATAGTAATTGTAAATACTTAATAAAAAATAAATAAGATAAAAAATTTCTTTGTTGACCTAGGTAGAAATTGACTTTTTTAAAATTTTTTTTATATTACTTGTATACCAGTAAGTTCGACTCAATCGTTAGAAGATTCGATTAAAATCTCGGGGGAGGCAGATATAGTATCTGAATGCTTTATTCTTTTAAATTATAGTTTAAAATAATTTTAAACTAAATTAACTTTTTACAACTTATTTTAACTTATATATTATTGATATTTTTCTTTAAAGATAGATATTTGTTCTGCTAATACTTGAATTATAATTTAATTTTTGTCCATAAAATTAATCGTAAATATAGATATGAATTTTTTTTAACTATTCAATTTTTTCTAATTAAATTAATAACATGCAAGTTGTTTTAATTCACACGTAAATTAATTAATTAACTTTTAAATTTTGAATAGAAAGGCTATTATATTAAATTTAAACTAAATTTTTGACTTTAGTTTCATTTTTAAACAAATAAATAATAAAAATTTGCTAATTTTTAAAATTATTCAGCGATTAATGCCTGCCTTGAAATTAATAATAAACGAAAAACGAATTTTTGTTTTAAACGCATTTTTCCAAACCTATTGAAATAGAAATTTGATACTAAACTACATGTGAAGACAAAAAATGACATACCAAATTTGATATGTCCAAGTCATAGCGTCATTGAGTTATGCGCATATTCTTCTGAAAGCACAAACCGACAGACAGTTAACCACTTCTTGTGTTTCAATCAAATTTGAATTGGTGTCTACATTAGCGATGTTAAATCAGTGTACCAAATTGTATCTATCCTGCTCCTTTAATTTTGTAGAAATTGTGCTAATTTATATTCGTACAGCAGGACACACAGTTTTCCTCGGAGCGGATTTCGTTCATATTTTGATAGAAAATTTGGTGAAACAGAAGTAATTAAATAATAATTTAATTGCTTCTATTTAGCTCAAAGCTTTTCTGAGTTATATTTGTCACAGACAGGCACTCTCCAAAAATGTGTTTTTCGAAAATTAGATAGTCTAATACGCAGATTGTCAAAGTGTCGTCTATGTGTGTGTTTTTTTCCGATTTCTATATTTTTTTTGTACTATGTATAAAAGAAAGAAAAAAGAAGGTCGAAAAATAAACTTAATCGATTCTTTATCATTAGCGGCGCAATAATTTATCGCCAGTCGTAAATGGTGACGCAGAATGTAAGCTGATATACATGGGAAAACAAATTACATAAGAATTGCAAATTAATAAAAAAAAGTATTCTATTTCGTCTATGTGCGCCATTTAACTGTCGCCATCCTCACGAAAGAGTGTCATTCTTTTGGCAGTTTCATCTACAAAAAATCGCCGTTCGTTAGCGAATGATCATTGAATAAACAACAAGAATTATTCAATATCCAAAATTGGGCGAGGCTCGATTGCATTCCTATTTCCGGTTGTTTCATTAGTTTCTTTTTTTTAAACTTTTTTTATGCATTTATGTAAATTTTTATCTTCTTTTATTCAAGCTATAAAAACGGAACATATTCTGATTGTCAAAGAATTTGGCCAAGAAAATTTTATAAATTAAGTTTTAATTTTTATTCAGTCAGAAAAAAATCATTCCTTTTTATTTTAGTTTGTCAGTAAACTTGATAGAACAAACCAACTCCCCTTCTCCCCCCACCAAAATTTTTTTTTCCTGCATGCCTTTTAATAAAACTGGTAATCTCAAAGCATTAACAAGAGTTTGTCAATGCATTTGATAGTATGAACAAAATATTGTTAAATGTAGAACTCTGGGTTGATTCAGGCTTTTTTATTGAATCTATTATGCCATTACGTATTTTGGTTGTTCTTTTTCAGACCTATTAAACAAAAATTTGACAATGTAGGTTTAGGGAGACTCCTGTTTGTTAAATTTACTCGCTATATAATCAATCTATTGTTACGTTTTACAGTTCTTAATACTTAATTTTTAATAAATATAAAACGTTTTCTTTAATAACTTCTATACTTAAATTTTTTTTTATTTAAACTCAAAAATTCGATATTAAAACTTGTATCCCTTCCCCATTCCATATTTGGTTACATGGGGGGGGGATACAAACTTGGAGGTTATTTCTTATAGCAAACTCAACAATTTAAAAGAATAAAACTGCTGTTATGTTTTCTCTATTTGACCATTTTTCACGATATACGACTAGTGTAAGTAATTTTATTGTTTATTGATTGTAATTTAATCACATTATTCGAAAATGATTAGAATTGCTTTCATAATTTAATATTGTCTGAATGTAATAAGAAAACCTAATTATTCGACGATGAAAATATTCATATTTTCTTTTTCTTAAAAAATATTCTTAAATCCAAAAACCTCAATTGATTTTTTCAAGGAAGTTGTTTAGCTTTATTAGGTTTTCCTATTAAATATTAATTTTTTTTAGAATTTGTTATTTAATAATTAATTACAAACTAATTCTGGAATACAGTTAGTTATAGGTGCAAATTAAAAACGTATTATGTACAATTTATCTTATATGTGGAAACGTAGGTTGGAAGCGTATCTCATATGTGGAAACGTAGGAACGTAGGTTGAAAGGAAAACGACTTCGTAAAGACTGAAGTGGTTTCTAAACAAGCACGACAAAGACACACCAACCAGTCGAAAACTCACCAAAACTCATTACTTAAAATATTTGAAAGATATTGTAAAAAATGAATTAAAAAGCTACAGTAGATAACTAAAAAAAATCTAGCTTTGGTAATAGCATTAAATTCTTAAATCAAACCAAAACAAGAAAATCATCAATCTAGAACATCTGTCAATAATAATAAAAGGATTAGTCTAGAATTTATTTATTCAACTCTCTTCTAATAAAAAAAGAATTTCAGTACTCTGAACCTAACACTGTTGGCGCAATTAAAAACCAACAACAGAAAAAGAGATGCAAGCAGATTTAAAACCGATTTACTATCGTTCGTTGAAATTGAATTTACCTCTTTAAGACGGCAATATACAGTGGGGCAAACAATTGAGGATACACCTTACTTTTACTTGATAAATCCAACTTTCAATCGAAATAACACATTAACTAGAAGTGCAAACGTGCTTTTATTTTCACACATAACGAAAGGGTTAATTTACAGTAAAAATAACGAAAATCAACAAAAAAATATCTAAAATTAAAAATTTCACAAGCATTTGAAATAAACATAGGCAGATTTTTACCTCAAAAAATTAAGGCTACACCAATAAAATTTTTGTATAACTACCGCTAGATTTTTTTCTGATTTCTACTGTAATAGCCTAAGTTTGGCCAATTTTATCTTTAAACCTTTTCGGCTTCTACTTTTATCTTTTGAAGTTGGTTATGTGAATTTAAAGTCGCAATTTTAAATGGAAAATGGGTCTTCGAAGAGAGACCAGTATTGATGTAAGAAAATTTATATTAAGGTTATTTAAGAAAGGAAATTTTTATCGTGAAATAGCTGAAATTGTCGGTAGAAGCCACTCGTGTGTCCAGAAAATCATTGGAAAATTTAAAAGCGATTGATTAATTGAAAATAAAAGTGGAAGAGGAAGGAAAAGTATTCTGAGCGATGTAACCAAAAGGAAAATTTTGAAAGATATCAAGATTGATCCTAAACTAAGTGCAGTCAAACTAGCTGCAGAAACTTCTCGAATAATGGGCAGAAGTGTAAGTGCTGAAACTGTGAGAAATGTGATTAGACATGCTGGATATAGCAGTCGAGTAGCTAGAAAGAAACCTTTCATAAGCTTACAAAATCAGAAAAAGCGTTTGGAGTTTGCAAAAACTTATCAATTGAAGACAGATAACTCTTGGAAGAAAGTTATATTTAGTGACGAAAGTAAATTAAACATTTTTGGAAGTGATGGCAGTCTCACCGTTTGCAGAAAGCCGAACACCGCTTTGGATCCAAAAAATATACTTCCTACAGTTAAACATGGTGGTGGCTCCGTCATGGTTTGGGGTTGTATGGCTTCAAATGTGTTAGGAAATTTAGTTTTTATAGATGGCATAATGGATCATAAGCTTTATATAGATATACTCAACAACAATCTTAAAGAAAGTGAAAAAAAATGAGTTTAAATGGAAATTTTATTTTCCAGAAAGACAATGACCCCAAACATACGGCACGTAATTTCAAAATGTGGTGTCTTTTTCATTGTAAAGAGAAATTGCACACACCACCACAGTCCCCTGGCATCAATGTCATAGAAAATTTGTGGGCCACACTCGAAATAGTGGTCCAAAATCACCAAATTAGGAACAAAGCCCATTTAAAGCAAGCGTTACAAGAAGAATGGAATAAAATATCTCCACATGCCACCGAAAAATTGGTCGAATCGGTACCGAGACGTTTGGAGGACATTATAAAAGCCAAAGGACATGCAACCAAATATTGACATTGTCTTTGTATGCGATATGTCACACAAATTTCATTGGTGTATCCTTAATTTTTTGAGGTGAAAATCTGCCTATGTTTATTTCAAATGCTTGTGAAATTTTTAATTTTAGATATTTTTTTGTTAATTTTCATTATTTTTACAGTAAAATAACCCTTTTGTTACTTGTGAAAATAAAAACGCGTTTGCACTTCTAGTTAATGTGTTATTTCGATTGAAAGTTGGATTTATCAAGTAAAAGTAAGGTGTATCCTCAATTGTTTGTCCCACTGTATATTGTTATAAATTTTATGTAGTTAGATGTAAATATTGCAAATATTTGTAAATAATTTCATTGTATAAAAATTATTTGCAATGGAATAGCGAGTCACTGAGAAAAGAGTGTCCTAAGGTGAATTCCAACAGAAGATCGTCATGTTTGACTAATTAGGTGATGTAGGCGTGTTGGCGACATAATGAGGTCACTAACGAACAGCTGCTTACGTTATTGTTTGATCGGTTGTTTGTTTTCGCCAACGAATCGCCAATTCTTCACCATCAATTATTAAGAACTCTTTCGTCCAATGCTCTCTAAAATCAATTCTTTTAAATATAATTCGAGTACCAAAACTTTTTGAGAAGAGATTTTTCACAAAATATGGCGATTCTGACATTTATATTTCGATTCTAAAAATCATGCTAATTGTTTCTTATAGCTATCTAAGTTGGCGTACTTTCGATGAGTGTTTAAAAGGTAGGCAGGCTATTTATAGTGCTTGGCGAGAGTCCAGAGTCTAAAGTCTTGATGAAAGATAAATTTTTCTATGCACTAATTGTCAAATTTCCATTTGTAATCCTACATCATTATATATATTAAATTCTGGTACTTTTTCTTTCGCCAAATAATATAGAATTCCGCCAGATTTCTCACGGCGATTTTAAACCAAAAAATAGAAAAATAATATAGAATTCCAATTAATTTCTTACAGCGAATTTAAAACAAAACCTCGCCAAATAATATAGAACTCCGCCGAACTACTATGGCGGTTTTCCGCTTGCACCTAGCAAACGGAAAACGAGCAAATTTTAATCACGAAAGAGTCTAAGTATACGATAGTTGGTGATTCGTAAATGCCTATAAAATGAAGAAAACAAACAACTTTTGCTAATAAGTATTTGTATATACATATTTATTACAAGCACGAAAACCGTGAGGCATTATAATTATGAAGCATATTAATGAAACCTTTGCTACATTAGCATATCAAAGTTTCTTTGAATGCAAAATGGTTTCATTAAAAGAATTCTGTTTAGAAGGTACAATAACAAGTTAACAATTAAAAAAAACTTTACTTGTTATTCATTTCAATAAAAAGAACTGTTCTTAGAAGGTTTTTTTTAACTTGTTCTAACCTTTCATTAAAAAGAATTGTTCTTAAAAGTCTTTTTTTTATTTTGTTATAACCTTTCATCAAAAAGAATAGTTCTTAGGAATATTTTTTTAACTAATTCTAGCAGATGCAATTTATTTGGATGGTATCAAAATAACATCGTCAGCAAATGAATCATAATACTCTCTTAAGTTTGTGGTTCTAAATATTCTTCCGAAGTTCCATTTCTTTTTGTGTTTGGATCGTTTTTTGACAATTCCTGGCTCATTTGTGCCAGTGAATTCCATTACTTTTCCACTGGTGCTAGCTGCTGGGTTAAATGAAAATTGAATTTCTGGTTTTGTTTCAAAATGATGGTAAACATTTTGTGACAAATTCGGCAAAATTTCTCTTGGTTTTCTTCGCCTAAATCGAAATCTATATTTTCTTAAAGACAGAGCAAAACGAGATCGTTTCAAATTGAGGCAGTCGCCACCTACAGATGTAATCGAATAATTATCTTCTTCAATGATTTTTATTTTTTTACTTTTTTTATTTTGTACCTTTTCTACAGATTTAGAGGGTGACACTTGCCTTTCCCTGAATTTGAACGTTTGCGATTTTCTTTTCAAAAATTCTGGATTCTGAAAGTCTGAAAATGAGGGCCATGAATGTCTTCTTTGGGAATCTGAGTAGTTCGAACAGAAATTGTTTTTCAGTCTTGCTGCTTTACGAATTGCTGTATCTGTGAGTATTCTTTCCGAGTATTTTTGAGAAATTTTGTAAGTCTTCTTTGAAACAAACAAATTCTTTTTTTCAAGGGTCAGAATACTTCTCTTTGTTGTATTTGATTCATGCAGAGACATCTTTTTAAATAATGAACGAACTTCTTTTTCTGTAGCCTTTGGCTTCAAGCGAATACTTCTCTTTTCCGGGTTTATGTTATAATCAGATAAAAATGGATGTTTCAAAGCCTTGGTAGCTGAGTACCTGGATTCGGGGTGTAACACCAAAAACTGGGAAACAAAATCAAAATATTGGTATGCATCGTCATAAGACAAATGAGCATTTTTATACAAATGAAGAAAACTTTTTCGAGTTTCTTTCTGAAACGTAGACGACATTATTTTTGGCAATATATCCTTCTCATATGTCTCTTCAACTTGGTTATCTCGAAAATTAAATTTCATTGTGAAAATTTGTAGCATCAAAACTCCAAATGTCCACATTTCTGCAGCAATACCATCGTAGGGAGCGTCATCTCTTCTTTGCGCCACTTCTGGTGGAAGCGCAAATAAATGAAGTCCAAATGTCGTGTCACAAACATTATCAGCCAAAGTCAAAGTAGAAAAATCGCCAATGATTGCTTTATCCGTCTTATAACATATCAATATATTTTCTACCTTTAAATCCAAATGGCAAATGTTTTTACCATGCAAGTATTCAAGACCTTTGGCAACGTCTCTAACATAATTCTTTTTCCTTAGGAAACATTGACTGTCAGTATGAAAATTCGGAACCTTCTCGTACAACAGATGAAAGAGATCACATCCCACATAGGGCATCAAGTGAACAATGCAGGAATCGGATAATTCATCAGTTCGTATGAAGGGAAGAAGGTTCGGATGACAGAGGTTGGGCCACAAATCCTGTTCACCGCTTGATGAATTCTTAACAAGTTTGGCGGCCAATTTCTGATCAATCTTTTTGTCATGCACCAGGAATACCAAACCATAAGCGCCTCGACCAAGACATTGATTAATGTCGTAGTTGCTACTGGTTTGAAACTGAGTCAGTATAGATTCTGAAATGACTTCATTCATCTTTTATTTTGAAATTGTTTACGATGCTTTCATGCTTCTCAGATAAACGAGGCAGATTTTTGTCTCGTGATGATCTTAAATGTTGCGACTATTCTTACAGTTACAATTACATCTCATTTTCTGATCTGTGTTTATGGCTGTTATTAACAAAGAAAATTAATCTAAATGGCAACAAGTGTAAAAATAAAATTAAACTAAAATTTGATACATTCTTTTATTGGATATTTACTCCAATTTGTTTTTTTATGCATGTGTTTTCTTGTTTATTGACAAATTTTTTTAGATATTAACTTCTGGAAACCGGGGATAAAAGCCATTGTAGGTATAAATCCCAATACCTTATATCTTTCAAGTTAAATATTTATTTTTAAGTTGAATGTATAAAAAAATCAAAAACACAAAACCAGATGTGATAGAGATTGATAGGGCCTAATTTAAAATTAAGTCTTTAAACCAAAGTTGAATTTGGGTGAAGGCGATTTTTCGCAAAATGTAATTCTGGCAGTTTTTATTGCAATCCGTCAAGTACAACTTGTTATCGTATCTTGTAGGCACCGCTGGTTCAAACATTTTGGAGAATTTTCGGAAGGTTTTTTTTATCCTTATCTCTACTAATAAGAAAAATGATTTTGTGTGTGTGCGTGTGCGCGTGTGCGTGTTGTGCGTATTTTAGTAATAGTATTTTTATGTACTATTTCGATTGCAATTTCACTTCATCGCTGATTAACTTGCAAAAACTATTTGAGAATACTGGAGAATACATTTCCAATTTAAGACAAGCCTTTTTTATATAAAATCACGGAAAAATCTTAATTTTAATAGCACTTACACCCACTAATTTTACCGATAACTCCATGAAACCTTTCTCTGTGCTTATATTATGATAAAATGTACATTTTCCTATTTGGCCAATATCCTTTAATTTTATCATGTGAGATCATGATGTTGTTCCGGTTAGAGGTTTTTGGGGCCTCGAAATGCGTAGACAACCAATTTACGATTTATCATTTTTGAGGCATCCATTTTTCGCTTTTAAGGTTATTAGAAAATAATGCAAAAGTTTGTCACATTTGGCGATGTACCAATTAAAGTTACAATTTGACTTCCAAATTATTTATTCTATGAATTCTAACGAATTCTCTTAATTAAATTAAGCCCTTAACCAGTTAAAACCTATTTGAAAAAATGACGAGACTATCAGATTACACATGCGTCGATATTTAGAAAAACGATTATTTCCGCCATTTCAAAATAGGCAAAATTTAAAACTTTCTTTGCCAGCTAGAAAAATTGAAAATGAAAGTTAAAGATTTGATTTTCTTTGTTATTTAAAATTATTTTTTAATTCTTCGTCACTTGGTCGTTGTAACCCATCTGACTTAATTCAGCATAATCACTTTGATATGGGTACCTCACAGAGAAAAATATCCTTCTCTGTGGGGTATCCGTTATTTCCTTGTCTATACGAGACGCCGTTTTGAATCTCTAAAAGACTTAAAAGATTTCACCTTCATTCTGTCTATAACTATGTATGTAGGATATTCCACAGAACCATTTTAATTAACCAACATCTGCCTTC
>JAOUZG010016704.1:4412124-4426009 GCA_026289955.1 Argiope argentata | reverse complement strand
CTATCTGAAGAGTCTAATTTTTTGGAAGATTTATTTAGACTCCCACATGTATATATAGACAGAAAGATACATAATGGTCATTTTATGTACAAAAATTTAATCCACAACCAACAATTGATTAAAATGTGAAATGCTACAAAACAGTATTTTCTAATATACTTTTTCCTTTAATTTCAAGCTGTTCAAGAAGTAAAAATATTTCTTTTGCACTTTGTTTGCATTCGAAATACATCTAGTCAATAGAGGAATTCCTTTTTTTTATGATCATAAATGACATCTCAAATTTTAATTTTTACCTAAAATTCAAATTGCAAAGTAATAGATTTAATAGAAAAATATTTTCTAATCTACTTAAAAGCTTTATTTCGCGTTTTATATCCACCATTTAAAGAATTTCGCTAATCGTTGGCAAAACCAGAAAAAAAATTTCCTGAAAAAACAATAAAAATAAAATGTATAAGAACTTTCAAATTCTGACATCATCAAATTTTTTATCAAATAAACAAACATCCCTGACTGTAACAAAAAAGACATGCATTTAATAAAAAAATGACCCTACTGAAGAAGCGAAACAAAAAATGAAATGTTGATTTTCTGAAAAATAAGAAATGTGTTTTCTCATAATTTAGGAAAATTTTACGTGTGTATCTTATTATAATATTTTACTCATCAAAAGAAAGTACTGACACGCAAAGTTTGGTTACCATGGTAACCAAGGAACCTGTATTTGCTTTCTAGTGTATAGCAGCGGACATGTTAAATATTTTTTATAAGATGAAGATAAAATAGTTCAGAATCGATTTTTCTCATGGTTTCACCCCAACAATTTTTTTTTAACTTTCCAACAACTCAGCATTTTTTTTAGATTGAAAATTAATAAAAAAAATAAAAATAAAATCTACAATTTCAAATTTCAAATTATTACTATTGTTTTCAACATTTTTATATTTAAATCATTATCTATTTTAATTAATTTAAGTCATTAAGTAGTTTAATCCACTTTGAAAAAGCAATACTGTTAAAAGCAGGCCAACTTTTCAAAAACGCCTCTGAATTCAAAGTAGCATATATAAGAATACTGCAATGCTGGTAAAAGCAGGTAAAAAATATTTCCGTTTAAAAGATAGTGATTAAAAGATGCGTCTTTTTTGTGCAATCAGCGTAAGTTATCTCCCGAAAATTTTCTTGTATGCTCTCTAATACTTGTGTTATGCCAGAGAACACCTTGCTTGGTATTGGCATTACGGAGAAGTATTTATAGTAAATTTAACATTTTTACAGAATATATCGTGCCATCCTTGGCAATTTTCTTGGCGATTAATAGTATCCAGAAATTGAATAAGTGTTTTAGACATGTTTTTATCAAATGCTTCAAACAAATATTTGATACAAAGTCACACTTGTCATAAATTTCCAAACTAAATCTGATAAGTTTAGGTCATTAAGTTTACATTTTTCTGAAAATAAAGACTGACGGACAGATCAACCTCCTTCTGGATTTAGCTTACAATTTAGTCATTGACTACATACAGATGTTGAATCTGTGTACCTATCTATCTCTCTTCATTTTGTAGCTATGGTGTTAACTTATATTCGAACAATAGCTACGATGTCATACTTCTACATCAACCTTTTAAACAAGCATATGCTATCAAAGAAGTATATATAATAATAATGCAATACTGGTAAAAGCAGGCAAAACATTTCTTCAAACGATAATTCCGGCTGCCCGTAATCTTGATTTTTTGCCCGTAAATTTCGCAAATACCAAAACAAAATCATGTTCTCATATTTTCCTGAAGAAGTTTTCGAGAAATACAAGAAATCTATGTCAAGTTCCTATTAATTCCTTAAAAACTACCGAAGTACAACTCGATTACGAAATTTATTAGTTATATATCTTTCTTCAACTTAATGTAAAAGTTAAAGTGAAATAAGGAAATGCATTTTAGATGCAGCCAGATTATAGCAGAGGAGGTTCAAACACACGCATTGCGGAACTGCAGAATCTCCAGCAATTTTAACTAAGTTAAATAACATAAAACTATTTAATTTGACACACGATGACGTGAATGATCTACCAATATTTCTTTTATAGCTTTCAGTATTCGTGCGAAAACATCGAGGGAAAAAAATTCCAGACAGAATGGATTCTAGACAGCTCATATGAATTTTCAAGACAGAGTCGTTATCGAAATAAAATGAGTGTAATAAATATATCAAGATCTTTTTCATTCTTGCTTTATTCTGTTTATTAAGATAAAAAAGCTTTAAAATAAAAAGGTACAAATTTGAATACACACTAAATAATATTTAAAGTAGAAAATTCTGACATAGTCAATGTATGTAGTATATGCATTTATTTTTATAGCTGATGTTCTAAATTTCAAATACTTTATTCAGTTATTATTTTTTAAAAAAGAAAATTGAACGAAATAGCAATTTTTAGATTTATTCTTATTGAATATTTCAGCCCTTTTAAAAACTGAAATGCTGTTGATATTTTGGTTTATTCAAACCAATATATTTTGGGGTTTTTTCGCATTCTATATTTTTACTATTTTATTTGTTGATATATCCGGTGTTTGAGATAAAAGTTATTTCATGTGAAAAATATCTCAATGTTGTATTCTCTTTTGAATAAAATATTCTAATGTACAGATTCTTTTTATCGTCTGCTTTTAATTCAAATAAAAATATCAATTGAACCAGACGATTTTTAAAAACACGGATTGCTAATTTTCTGAACATGAAATTTATTGTTGCATTAGCTGTTGATAAATTAGAATTTTTCCGACATATTGCTTTTATTGGAAGAAGAAATGACACAGTTCTGGATGTTAAGACGAATTCACTATCTGAAAAAGTAATTTGCAGGTTTAAGTTGATTATTGTTTTTTGAACTGAATTTCTCAGTTTCAAAAAACGTTCCATCTTTAGAAGTAAACTGTTCCAACGTGTTTTAGAATCTAATATTAACATATATTCTACTTTATTTTCAATTAGTATAGATTTTGTAATATGCCTTTTTTTTGTAGGGGAATGTTTAAATATCTTAACAATTTTTAGAACTTAATAAATTAAAGGAAGCAATTCTTAATGGGTAAAAATATTACAGTAAATACCACTAAAACGGGATTTACTATTATTTTTAAAAACAGCTTAAAAATTTTACAAATGGCTCAAAATCAAAGTATTCGGTATCCCGTTATTGAAATCTCTAGAAGTGAGTAATTTTGTTCAGAGCGTTATATAAATATTTTAAAAAGAAGTTAACGTGGGCTAACTTAATTAGGGAACTAACAAGGCTGTATATTTAATTCAGAGATATCATTAAATATATATAGAAACTCACCTGTTTAGACAGTTGTTCTTCGCAGAGTTTGTAGAGTGTGTAAAATTTTCGAGCCAATGTGATGTTTTCCAGAAATCCACAACTGGCTAATTTGACACGGATGATGATTTGACGATCCGGTACCATCATAGCAACAGTGCGAAACTGTACTTTTAAATTTTCCGGGAGTTCCTGTCGACCGGCATAGCCAGGGTTCTAAAACAACAAAATTATAAATGCCTGTCGCTGTAAAAATATATTCTCTATAAGAATATAAAGTATATTTTTTATATAAAGGATCGTCTGGATGATTAAATTGCTTCAAAATAGTTTTTTTTTTCAAATAGTAACCTCTGATTTTATATTTAAATTTTCCTGATTAAAATACCTCAGATACATAAAACATTCTATAATTTTGAATAAGCGATTATGAGTAATAAGCAACTGAAAATTTGAGTTCCTAATGTAAGATGAGGACTCCAGTTTCTTTAAATATATTTCAAGAAAATAATTCTTATTTGCGTTAAAATATTCAATAAACAAGATGAACACTCTATACTTTTAAAAAGATGAATGACGATATATATTTTATGTTTCTAAAGTCATAAGTTAAATATTTTATAAAATACTCATTTAAATTTTAATACTAGTTAAAGGAGCAAGTGTTTACAATTATTTTTAAGACCTTCAGAATTTTTTAAAACTATTGTCAAACAATAGTTGCTTATAATATATAGTAATAATTAAAATCTTTCAGAACAGCATTATTTTCGTATCGTCTGAGGAACATCACAACTTCGAAAAAATTCTTCGATAGTAATAACAAATAATAATAGCAAACATCGTTAAAATGAAATGGAAAAGAAAGAATGCCCATCAATGTAGCTGTATATTGTTACATTTTCTCTTTTTAAAATAAATCCCAAAATGGGAAGAAAAAACTCGATGCTTGTGAGGTTTCATTTCAATTACTTTTCAAATGATGTTTTGTTTTGAACAAATGGCACCAGATTTTTCTTATAAAAATGTTCTTGCATGTTTTAATTAATGAAAGAAGGGGATAACAGCCACTGTTGCTATAAATCCCAATACCCTACTTCTTTCAAGAATTTAATGAAAGAAGTATAGAAGGAAAAATTTGTGCCAAGCACAATTTTTATGTAGTGTTAAATATATGAATAAATAAAATACAAAAGAAGCTTCTTGTACGAGGATAATGCAATGTTACTAGATTTTTGCATGATATTATTAAAAAAAGAAACAACATTTTTTAAAAAAGTTTATATAATAATTATTTTTTTATTTAACAATTAAGATTGAAAGAATTCTTAAAAAGGATTTAAAGTTTCTTTTGGTGGGAACTTCAACATACAAATGAATATTATTGTGTAGTTCATATTTGAATTGTAAAGGAATATTTAAGAAAATAAAAAAATTCCTAAAACTTTAAATATAAGATTTTTTTGTTAATATCAATTAATAAATTTATTCAAAATGTTTAATTATTTAAACACTATGTCCGAAAAGGTTATTTATTAATTATTTTTTGCTATTAAATATACAAATCAATAATAGATTTCAAATTCTTGTTTTATTTCATTATTAAGAAAGATAAAAGAGTAGAAAAAAATTAATTTTTCTTTGAGCAGAGTTATTGAGGGTAATAGTTATCTGTTTATAATGTTTGCTTATATTGAACCAATCATATACTTGTTTTCCATTTGCATTTTCCTATAATTTGAATTATTTTGCCTGAAATTTTATAACTGGAAATTTCTTATCAGACAGAATCAGTTTCTTTCTTCCTTTGTTTGTTTATTTAAAAAAAAGAAAAATTAGGAGCTACATTTGAAAATTTGGGTATTATAAAAACATAAATCTGTCAATACTACCTGACAAAAATGTAATTTATGTAATCCTAAAAAGGATGCTTTATAAAACCGAATGCCATTTTTTCATTGAATTTATTCTTTAGAAAATACAAATAATAGTTTACGTTCGGATATTTTTTTGACAGACTGTACCGATATGGGGACATTAGAATTAAAATTTAAATCGTTTTATCTTTTATGCTGAATTGAAAGTATCAGGGAGAAAGGGGAAGGGAGGTTAGAAACTTTTTTTAGTAGAAGCATCTCTTCATTGAAAATATAAAATGTCTTACTAATTAGAATCTTTTAAGATTTAATTTTCACAGAGTAATATAATTAAGATACAGTGAAAACTGAAAATGGCTTCTCTAAATTCTATTTAATATCAAACCTGAGGTCAGAAAAAAAAATACCTGCATTGAATTTTGAATCCTATTCTAGTGCAATTATGGAATCACGAACGAACTATATTATAGTTCTAGGAATAGATAGCTATATATATATTCTATTTCTATATAGAATTTTCAATTTCTATTTGAGTCATCTGTTTCTAAATAGAATTTTCACTTTCTATTTGAATCTATGAAAAAAGATTCAATTTCTAACTATTTTCTATATAGAATTATTATCTACTTCTTTATAGAAATAGAAAATAGATATCTATCTCTACATAGAAATAGGTAACTCTATATAACCTTCTCCATAATGTTTTTTATACTGCTATAAAAATAGTAAATGATTCCGAAAAAAGTAACGAAAATTTTCCTAACATTCCAACATTTTTAAAATATTTATTTTTCACCTCAATTTTTACAATGCATTACAGAAGCAAATTTTATTCTTGATTGAAACTACTCCCTCTCTTTTTACCAATTTATAATCTCAATTCAAAATCGTAAAAATAAATTTTAAAAAATTCAAAATAATGACAAATTATAAGAATTCATGATCGTTTATATCAAGCTAAATTACTCCGTTAGTTAACTCATTTACAAATCTAAAGGTTTTACTAATTAAAGATAAAAGACATCGAATAATTAATCATAACAATCAAGTTCAAATATCAAGGTAGACTGCATTTTGTGTTACGAAAGAAATTATACGATTAATGAAGAAATAACAAATGGAGTTTGAAATGCCATTAGTTAACCCATTAGCAAATCTGAAGGTTTTACTGACTACTTGATAAAAGACATCGAATAGTTAATCGTAACAAACAGGTTCAAATTTCAAGGTACACTGCATATTTTGTAACAAAATTAATAATACGACTAATGAAAAAGTAACAAGTGGTGTTTGAATATACTGAACGAAAATATAAAGAAATTTCATTTTTCGTCCTATTTTTAATTCTATAATACGCTAAAAAAAATTAATTTAGTTTTCAGTATTGTGACATTCTATTAAAAAGCCAATATGGTTTGCTTGTTTTAATTTTGAAATATTTTGCAATATAATGTGCTGCTTGAGTTTGACTTGCTGCATATAGAACTAAAAAATAAACTTCGAAGAACGTATAATAATTAACAATTCTCTTATTTAAATTTTTCATTGAAAGCATTTTGTGTAGAATAAAAATTAATAGATTTCCTTTAAATACGTTATTTGAAACATATATTTCAAGATAATAATAGCAAAAGTATTTGTATTAGTAAAAAATAAGTGAATTTCATATTAACACATGATGACTTCATGTGCAGATAACATCTATATTTCAGTCGTGTGCAAAGTCATTTGCGCATTTTCTTACGTACTGTTATGACGTCATTTTGATTTCTTTTAACAAAGTGCGCAATAAATCCGAAAATGAAATAAGCACATTTATTTCCCGTTAAGTAACAACGAGTCGCCATTATTCGGCTGGTGATAAAGTGTTAGGTATTTGAGTGTTGATATTAATTGATGTATTCAGCAAAAATGAAAATATTTTATTTACTTTTTCATTATGGTAGCGTAGAAGTCACAATACCTCTCACCTTTCTCTAGTGTGTATCGCCATCTGGTGGGAAAAAAGTTTAATGTTTTGATTACGCTGATGACACCACGTGAATTACATTACAGAATCATTCAGGTCGTTTCAACTCTTGCAGCGAAGGTATAAAACTGCCGTTTCCGATTACGTAACTTCTGGGTAATAAAATACAAGTGATGAGGAAACTGTCGTTTCTGATAACTGCATTTTCTGATTAAAATTTGCCGACGGCAACTGAACTGCAGTTAAAGTTACCTCTCCGACGGAAGGAGAAGTGGAAATTCATCGATCGATTCTCTTACGTAGGTGTATGACCCGTCTTCCATCTCTTTTCAAAATGTTTTCCTCAATAGCGAAAGACTACTCACAGGTACTTCCATATTTTGTGGATGGAAAGGTATCTAAAGGATTTGGAAGAGGTAGCAAAGAATTGGGTATCCCGACAGCTAACATTAATCATGAAGTGATCGAGAAATTACCGAAAGCTTTGGATTGCGGTATCTACTACGGAATGGCAAGTGTCAATAGCGGTCCCATTCACAAAGCTGTTCTGAGTATCGGATGGAATCCTTTTTACCAGAACGACAAGAAATCATTAGAAACGCATATTTTACATAATTTCGAAGGTGATTTTTATGGTGCCAGCTTGAAACTTGTTATTCTTGGACACATCAGACCAGAGCGAGATTTTTTGTCTGTCGACGATCTGATTAAAGAAATAAAAAATGACATCCGTATTGCTGAAGAATCGCTAGATCTTCCCGAGTATGAAAAATACAGAACACATCCATTCTTCGAAACAAATACAACCCAGAGGAACTCATTATAGAACTATGCAATGCTTGAGAGGTAGGTCAACATCTTATGATGAGAGAATCAAAGGTATTTCTCTTAAATAACATATTATGGAAACTAAAATTATTTCCACTGAATAATGTGTGGAAAAATTAGCTATATGTAACTGTTGGAATTGTGTTGCAAAGTTTTATGAATTGGATGAAAATTATCTTTTGTATTAGAAATAATAAAAGGTATTTAAGTATTAGAGTATATGATGTTAAATCTGTTGTAGGACTGCAACGTATGTGTGATATTTAAATTATTTAATTTATATATGTTTTTCGAAAGTATTTTTTGTAAAAATATTAATTATTGATGATGTAACATAGAAAAAAGTATACTTAAGAAACAAAAATGAATGCAGTAACAACATTTAAAAGTACTTATTCATTTGTAAGAGACCAATTGTATTATTCAGTATTGTAAACAATGAGATTTTCTTTATGTTCTTTCAAAAATATTAATAGCTTGTGTAGAATAGTTTTCTTGTGATAGTTAGGCTTATAAATCTGCTGTAAAATTTTATGTTAAAATTATGACAAAAAATGAAATAATTATTAATTTAATAACAATCATTCACGAATATTTTTTTCACTTCCATTGTTATATTATATATTTAATAATCAGCAAATATTTGCACATGCAACTAAACAAATTTATATTGATGTTCATATTCTACTTAATATTTTTTAAAATTTGTCAATATAATACCTGCCTTATATCTTCATGCTAATGTTATTTGATCTGAATTTAGTTTCATTTCTATTTTTATCTCTTAATATAAGTTAATTGTTTTAATATATTTTACACTTATTCTTCATTTCATAGATTTTTTGTCTTTTCTCTCTGCTATTTCACATCTCATTAAAAGTAAATAGTTCTAAAAGAAATTTCATTGTAGATTGATGAATTACATATGTTGATATTTTTTTATTTTATTAAAGATTAAAATTTATTTTTTTATTTCTTTAAGTAATTTGAAGTTTACTGATATATGAAATTTGTTTCATTTGAACAAACATTTTTTGTGGTGTAATTTATGTGAATATTTTTAAAAAATGTTCAGTATTATTGTTTTTTTACTGAATGTTAACAAAAGCTTACATAAGTGTACTTACAGAAAGGCAATGAATATTATATAAATTGGAACACTTAAACTTTCTTTGTAAAAGCATTGGGAAACATTTATAAATTTGTGAAAGCAAAAGCTTGTAAATTTTGTTAGGCCAGTTATAATATTTTCATGCTTTCATCTTGTATAAAGTCAGAAAATAAAATTAAAATATTTTACTTCTACTTTGTAGTTTTTTAATGTCTGCAAGTTATCATTTCAATTAAATACCACACAAATTAAAATATATCATAATGTTTTCTTAATCATTGTATTTTATCCATAAGGTGTAAAGGTATTATTTTTGAAATTCTGAATTTGTATTGTTATTTTCTTCAAAATTGTCCATTAATTTAAATAGCACAGTAATGATATATGTTATTGAGATACAGTACTTTCTTGAAAAATATTTTTCAAAAATATCAAACCATATATATAAAATAATTATATTTTTAATTTAGGTATTATTTTAACAATTTAGTTTAATAGTAAGATTAAATTCTTAAAAAAATGTAATTTATTTTTTTCAAATTGAAATTTTGCCATATTTATCAATTTTAATTGATTGGTTAGTCTATATTTAAAGCAGATATATATATAAGAAAAAAAGGAAAGATATCTTATGCTTTTTTTGAATTTAAGTATTAAATTATTTGTAAAATATTAAAATGGGAAATAATTGTATTTAAAGACAATCTCTTCTCTTTCTTATTTTTTCTAAGAAAAATACTTGGTATAAGTAATCACGTGTTTCTCTCAGTGATAAATTAAATTAAAAGTTTTTTTTTTTATTATCACATCAGAGAATTTCTGAATTTATACCAAGATTTCATAAAGAAGATTTAAATTTTTAATTATGTGTTTTCTTTTTAATATTCTACTCGTGAGGAAACTTATGAATATTTTTTTTATTGATGTTCCATATTTGCAATTTTTTTAAGTAACGAATATACTGATTAAACAGATTTTTTCTGCAGGAAAATCTTTAGTAGCGTTAAAAGTTGAATTTCTTTTTGTGACATTTAATTTGAAGCAGTGCCTAATTACATAAAGTTTAAGAATAAAACAGTTTTAAATTGATAAAAAATTAATGAAAAAAATTAATTTATGCTGGATAAAAAATAATTCTGCTGTTAATTTAATGAATATTTTCATAGTTATTTTATCATACATAAATTCAATGTAGTGGAAAATTAAAAATTAAATAAATTAAGAGAAATAATCTGAATGATTTCATCAATAGTCAAAAAATATTCATGATTTTATAATAATTCTAAGCATAATTATTAACAGGAAAATATTTAATTAATAATTTATTTTTATTTTATTTATTTTTTTCATTGGAAGATAAGGAGAATAAAAAATATTAGTTACATCATTCACCAATTCAACAGATTTAAAAAATCCGAGGAAAAAAATTAGTTTTTAAGAGAGGAAGAAAACATTTGTCTATATATTCTTAATTTATGATAGACTCAATTTAGTTAACTTTTTGACTTGTCAATTTTTTAAGGTAATAAAAATGTGAAGAATTCTAATTTGATAATTATTTGAAAAATTTCAGGACATATTTTAAAATTGAATAGGAATTTATAATCTGGAATATATACTTTAAATGAGATATGGGGGGGGGGGGAAGTTGGGTCACAACTGAAGACGTGATAAACTTTCTACTTTTATAGTTATAAAGGTATATTTTATTATTATTATTAAATACTATTAATTTCAGATGTAATAATATTGTGTATTGATTTATAGATACCAGTTTAAACTGTTCTTTTGGGTGATAGGCTGTTCTAATTACTAATAGTTTTTTAATATGCATAGGTTTTTTTTTAATAATGTTATTCAAAAACACGGTTTGCCAAATTGATTAACATTAATAGTTCTAATTTATATATATGTGTCTATAAACTATTCGGTTAATTCTGAGTTTGATTAACATTTAATTACTGTAATTGTTTTAACTAATTTTCTCGCAAACTATGCCACATAGAACAGAAGTTTTTAAAAAGTCAGTTTAAGAAGAATTTTATTTCTCAGTAAAATAATGTTTTGAGGACATCTGATTAATGCTTTCAAGATTAAAATAAGATTTAAACTAAATAATGCATCTGTTGGAGAGTTGCATCAAATACCCTTTCACGCGGCAAGATCAAACTGAATAGTAAATCAAAATCATAAATACCAAGATCTCTTCAAAACTGTAAAATGGTTAAGACCAGAATTCAAAATCAGCCAAAATTATAACTTCCAAATTGCAGATCTCACAAAGGAAATCACAACCTCAGGATTCAGACAGACACAACATATTTTTGACTCTACAGTAATTGTTTATATTCTTATACATGCCATGATGTTCACAATTTTCAATCCCCCCCTTTTCAGTTGGTATTCTAATTTTCCTGTAAGTTCAGCCCATAGTCACCATTTGTTAAAGTATTATTGTCCCCTTCATCCAGTTATAACTTCAGCAAAAGATTGAATAGATTCATGTAAGATTTGACTCTGATGGCATTCTCTCTGAAAATCCCTGAATGCTGTATCATCTCTTTTTTGAAGATCCCTGAATGTTGTATCGCCTCTTTTACTCCTTTAATGATCCCCCCTTTTTTTTCTTAGTCCTTCCATTTTGTCTCATCCAACTGGTTAGATAACTTAGCGTTATGGGCATAAGATGGCATTATGTTATAAAGGAGCAAGTTAATGAAAACTGGCCCTTGATTAAAATGTGTTCATTTAATCAAGGGCCAGTTCATTTGATTTCTAAAACTTTAAAAGTAAGTTTTTGTTATGTGAAATCAGGTCAATTATGTAGATCTTTTCTTTAATCTTTTTGTTGTTGTTGTTGTAGAAAATATTTAATGGAAATATTTAAATGGAATAAAATGAAAATCTATATTTCTTTCTATGATGCAGTTATAATCTTCAGTTATGCATAAACAGTATAATTATGCAGTTATAATATGCATAAACAGTATAATTAAAATAATATATTTAGAGTTCAGTTAGAAAGAAAGTATGAGGTCATATGCAGCATCTTCAATATACATACAATATATTATTTAGAAATTTACTTATATACATAAATTTTAAAAAAAAATTACATTTGCACCATTAGAGACTAGAATGATACTGCAGACTTAATTTATTTTTGTTATTAAATTTTAAAAATTTTAGGCCTATTGTTGAACAAGAATTTTTTTAATGTGATTGACTAATATTAATTTAACACAATATTTTTAACAATTAAAAAATATTTTTAAATTGTCTTTTGGAACAAAATTTATTAAATTGAAGCAAATAGTGATATTTGTTATTATTTGGAAAAAAATTTATTAAATTTCCTGCAAATATCGGGATTTATTGTTATTTGGAACAAAATTTAGGATTCCTTTCTAAATCGTAAGGTTTGTTAAAAGCTTGTAATGCAACTAATTTAACTATGATTAAAATATTTATTAATTAAATTAAAGTTAAAATTTCACTATTTTATTATTTTTAAATATAAACTTCCTTAAATCGAGTTAAAGGAAATGTACAAATACATATCAGCCAGTTCGATCGAGACATAGACATAGTCAAGTAGTCGACTACTTTGTAGTCATCTGAAATCGACTAAATAGTAGTCGACAACTGCTGTCGATCTTGGATATTACTAATATAAAGTTTAATTTCTTTCAGAAAACAACAGGATATGAAATAACTGCATCTTATTATTTTTTAAATGGTGAGATTTATATATTGTTATGTGGGAAAATTTAATAATGTTCTACATGGGCTTTTTTCATTGGACCTTAGGGTTGCCGAATTTCACCCTTTTTGGGTAGTCGAAAGAAAGGTTTCAGAATTTTAATTCGAGATTAATAATTACGAGATGCCCCTCCCCCGGTGGGATTCTCAGCAAGGGAAAATAAACCTAATCTTCATAACGATAGAAAAAATCCAAGATGAATTATTACTAGAATTTCTGAGAGCGATTTTGAGCTTCTTTTCAACAATAAAATACGGTAATTTTTAAAAAATTTATTGAATATATAAAGAAAACATCTTAACCCCCCCACATATATATTAAAATTTATCATGCTATAAAAACTGTTTTTTTTTAACTGTAAAATTTTAGTAAGTTATTGGGAAATATAAAATCAATATTTGGCTCACTTTTTGATTAATTAAAATTAAAATTTCAAAAAAAAAAATCAACGCGAAAAGATTATTTCTACCCTTTAAATATGTATCCACCAAATGTAGTAGATATAAGTCAAATGTTTTGATTTATATAGCGCCAGTACATACACATACAGAAAACCGTATGTTTAAAACAATCAATGCCGTGTTGAATTTCTTAAAATGTAATTTATATGGGCCAGTCGATCGTCGGTTATCTGTGACCTCCATGGTGATGGGCTTGTAAAATTCCTGTTGTTAAAGTTCAAAATTTAATTAAATTACCAATACATTTTCTCGCAAATATCCATGCCAACAGCTAATATGTTTTTAGCAAACCTAGTCGAGTCACTTCCCAGCCCCTTATTTTCAATGAGCTACGAATGATTTATCGGGCTTTTATGACCCGTATGGAAGCGTCCTTATTAAAGATTCTCAATACCTATTAATATATATGTCATCGAAAAAGATAATGGTATTTATTATACAGGAAAGTGAAAACAATTGGATTGTTTTACATTATCTAGATAGAAAAAAATATTGCGATGATTGCAGTATTTTGAAGTAAAAAAATTATATTGAGGTACAAT
>JAOUZG010016704.1:4379749-4411724 GCA_026289955.1 Argiope argentata | reverse complement strand
TATATATATATATATATATATATATATATATATTATTGCATTGCATTATTTTTTAAATTCATCATTCATAAAACAATGCAGGAAATAGAACGGTAGGTGAAACATTAAGCTAAGTAATAATTATATTTTTACTTTATAAATTCCACAATAGAATTAAATCCTTATTGGAAGGACTGAAATAAAAATCATTATAGAAAGAAAAATTCTATATTATCGATTGTTTTTATTTAAAATATACTGTAACAGAGAAACTGTGTTGAATAATAATATAATTTAATATAATATAATAATGTATGGAATAATTAATTGTCAATATTTACGAAAGTGTAGTTGAAATTCATTTTATAAGCCAGATATGTAACCAGTTTACAGTTTGACCTTTTTAGAATTTTCACAGAGGGGATGAGTAAGAAAAGAAGCTCTCCTCGCCATTAGAGGTGAAAACATTTCGATTTTCAGTTCATAAAGGGCAAAGAAATATTTGGTCCAAGTTAGAAAAATATATCTAACTTTTTATCTTCAATTTTGTTTAAATGCGGCAATGGACTATTAATAATATACGTATATTTGACATCTTGAAAATAAGGCATAGTTTCGTGTAAAACATCGATTTTTCTCTAACTAAACCCAGTTTTATCTGCTTTATTATTCATTTCTGCGCTATTTATCCATTTCAAATACATTGATAACCGCATTTTTAGAATAGACATATTTATTCAGGCGAGCCTCCTATTATAATATCGAGTGGCTGATTTTGAGCAGGTGTATAATCTATTTTATATTCTATATGGTTATTTTACAGTCATTTTTATTTCTTATATCCACATTTGGCCTCGAGCATAAGAAGAAAAGGTCATTTAATGTCATTCTCTCAATTTCATCATATACTAAGGCAACACTGTGTACTGGTACCTTATAATACAGAAAAAAAATCAGTAGACGTATGATCGTTTCCAGGATTTCTTGCTTACTCATGAATGAATACATTATTTTTAATTCTCATGCGTAAAATTCTGGGTCTTGGGGAAGGCTATAAACATCCAAGGTTGTTTTTTTATCATGTCAGAACATGATTTTGTTTTTGGAATGAGGTTTTGTGGTGTCAACAAAAATCCGAAGGTGAAACATAATTTTTTATCTGCACGAGCATATCAAAAAATCGGCTTTTAATAACGCGTTGCCATTACATTTACAAAAGCTCTGATTAAAAAAAATAAGTGAATGATTACAGCAAATAAAACCTAGAAAAATGTCATTTTGAGCACGCGATTATATGAAATGAAATAAATAGGAAATGCGATATTTTTTTAAGCAATCTATTCTAGACAAAGTTCTTTATGATCGTTTGCTGTACTAAAGTTACCAATTCGATGAAACGATTGAAATGAATAAAAAACATAGTTTAACTTGCACGAGCACGTGGTGCTTGGCAATTCAAGAAATGATGCTCTGACATGATACATTGAATTATGCATAGAAGGCTTCATTTTACTGTCTTTGTTGTTGGTGGTGTGTGTGTGTGTGTTTAATCCCTGGCATATGATTAATAGCCTCCAATAATCGAATTTGAGTTACAGACGCCTTTTTTCCCCAAAAAATTGAAACAAAAATTGAAGACAAAACTACATTTATAATCACAAAATCCCATAACCAAATTTGATAGATTTAATTCGTTGCATTTTTGAATTATCACTTTTACATGCTTCTGAGAGGACAGACCGACAGACGATCAACCCTTAGATAGATTTTGCTCAAAATTTGATAGGTGTGTCCAGTAAAGGATTTCTTAATCTCTACTGAGTTTTATCAGTCTAGTTTTCTTCGTTTGAAGTTATATTGATAGCTTATATTATTTTCAAAGAACCAGGCAGGCAGACTTTCTCTGTACGGATTTAACTCAAAATTTGATAGGAATGCAAAAATTATGTTGTAATTTCATATGTCAAATTACAATCTGTCTAGCTTAAAGTTTTTTTTGTATTATATTTGTTATAGATGGATAGACAGATATTTTATAAAAACATGTTTTACGAACACAGGGAGATTCAAAACACGGAGATATGACAAAATCTCCAGATCAAATTATTTGACGCTTACAATACTTTCTTTATGCACCATGCACGAGAAAGTAAAAATTAGATGAAGTTTAATCACCTTTAGACTTTTTCACATACGCTTTATTAAAGGTGGGACCGCGGTGGCCTGGTGGTTAGGCCTCAGCTCGTGAGCCATAGGATTTCAGGTCCGAGGCCCAATTCCACCGAAGAAACGTTATTCCACTGGTGTGGTGTGGAGAGGGGGATGCCAGCTCAAGTGTCGTCCTCGTCATCTGACCGTGTTTTAATTATTTTTAAAATATTAAGAAGGAAACGTGTTTGATAGAGTTTTGCACATTTTGTAGGATAAATATTAAAACTGAGATTGTAGTATCATACTTCGAAAAAAATATAGCAAGATTCTTCTTTATAAATAACAGTAATTTTATTCTAAACTTACGCAAATTCACCCTCCCCACGTGATAAAAATAATTTGATTATTCAAATCCCAAAGAATCCCAAAAAGAAATATTCATCCACGGATGTATGCAAAACAGCAAAAAAAATTATTAACATGAACACGTTACGCAATATTGCTTTGTGTACAATCTTTGACATTAGAAAACAATAAACTTTGAATTTTTATTTGTCATTTCCAATAATTGATACGAAAATATTATGAAATTTAATGACGCTTGAAGACGCTAGAAATATATATAGATTTCTTTTTAAAATAGGGGGGGGGGGGCAGCAAGAGTGGTTTTCCAAAACTTTCTCTCCATAATGAACTTGTCAAGTCAGAAAACGTCTTGCGCAAAATAGTTACGAAATATTAACCTTTGGCGAGAATTTAAAATTTTTAATGAATCTATCATATCATCCTTTTTATCTATCATCGTTTCTACCATATTCTTTAATAAATATGCTATTCCTTATTATCTTGCATAAAATTCTGCATCTTGGGAAAAGCCAAAACATCCCATTTTTTTTACCATGTCAGAGCATGATGTTGTTTAAGGGACGAAGTTTGCGGCGTCAACAATAATCCATAGGCGAAAAATAAAAATTTTATTATCTTCACGAGCATCTCAAAAAATCAGCTTTTAATAACGTGCTGCTATTGAATTTACAAAAGCTCCGATTGAAAAAAATTAGTTAATTACTACCGCAAATAAAAATGTCATTTTGAGCACGCGGTTTTATGAAATGAAATAAATAGGAAATGGGATATTTTCCTAAACAATTAATGCGATTTAAAGTTTTTTCGATCGTTTGCAATGCTAAAGTGACTCATTCAATGAAACAATGAAAAAGAATGAAAATATAATTGAACTTGCACGAGAACATGGTGCATGGCCGTTCAAGAAATGATGTTCTGACATGATATATTGAAATATGCACAGCAAATTTCATTTTAATCTTCATTTTTTTGGCGATTAATCTGTGGAATGCTTTTAATATAATATGAAAATAAAATTTATGTTTCAGTTTTTTTTTAACCGATTGAAACAAGGAGTTGCCAAAAAGCTGCAATTGTAGCCACAAATTCCGGTACTTTTCCAAAAGCAAAACAAGCGAAAAATCGCCAAATAATGTAAAATTCCACCATTCTTAGAGCGATTTTAAACCGAAAAAATCGCCAAATAAAGTAGAATTGCGCCACTTTTGGCGATTTTTCGCTTGCGTCCGGCTAACGGAAAAGTACCCAAATTCCTATACTAATTTGATAAATGGAAATTACTTTGTTTTGAATTATTGCATTTACGCGTTTCTGAAAGTTCAGACCGATAGACATTCAACTTCTAGCTAAACGTAGTTGTCTTCATTTTATGTTTATTGTGTTAATATACATTCAGATTGGCGAACTTTTTTGAACAGATTTTATGATGGACGATCATTTGCCTTTTTTTTTTTTTTTTTTAACTGCAGGAGGTTTAAAGCGTGGAGATTTGTCAAAATGACGAATTCGAATTTTTCGATGATTATTATACTTTCTCTATACTAAGTAAAAGGGAAAGTAAAAGTTACAAAATTAAGCGTGCTTTGCATTTCTGATGATGGTGATATTCATGTAATTGACTAAAACAGCAGAAAACTTTATCGTAGAAATAATGGATTTTATAATTTAATATCTGCTTTCAATAAACCGTTAGTTGCTCAAAACTAATGCGTGTTGTAAATTTATATTAAATAATTTGTATAATTACGCCTTAATGGTTCCTTCATCAAAATGGAAATTTGAAATTCCGTAATAAATTATACAATTTCATAAATTTTACCATGTTTTGATGGTTGAACAATGCATTTTTATGATTTTTTTGTCTCTATCTTCATATATCTATTTGTATTACAGAAAAGGCAGCATTTAAAAACGAGCACATCTTAATTTTTTGTTTTATCCTTGTCAGATTTTGAATTTAAACTTTAATTATAAACGTACACTTTTTAATGCCACTAAAAATATACATTAAGCTAAAATCTATTTAATTTCGGGTAAAAAGTCATATTTTCATTTCTTGATCATCAACAATGGAAATAAAAACAGACAGAAATATTAATAGCTATAATTAAAACGATTCCTGTTTTGCTTGAACAGTGATTGCTGTTAAATGCATTCGAAATATCATGTAAATATTGATTTAAAGTAGAAAAAAACTAATAAATTATTTTTGTACTAAAATATTTTAGATGTTGTTAAGATGAAACGTTAAGATTATTCTTAATTATTAATTAATTTGACTTCTACTTATAACTTAAAAAAAAAAACACTTTGAAATGCAATACGCTTTGCACATTACTATTTTTAAAACTGCAAATGCTGTTCCGACAAAGGAATGCCTTTTTCCTTTCCAACTATGGTCGCCATGGAAACCAGCGAATGCTCATTTTTTTTCTAGAACTTTGAATGAATTCTTTTTTGTGCTTTGTAATGTCTAATTACAGATGCAATTTTAAATGCTTTTGTGTTCGGGTGACTTTTTCCGTGTGCATGAATAAATTCAATTCTATATTTGACAATACATTTGATTATTGAAAATTAGAAAATGGTTGTTAAATGATTAAAACCACTGAGCCACATAATGGATTTAAAACAGCGCGAATGCAATTAGAATCAGCTATTGAATGATTTACCGTCATATACAGAAACTATGCCAAATTTAATAGCTTTGAGCTGCCTCCAGGTTTAACAGTCAATGCTTAATATAAAGAAATTTTTACTTTCATCTTCAATTACTCCTTGATGAGCGATTTTTGATTCTTTTTGGAACTTTTCTCCGCTCCGCTCCAGGTCCATATATATTGCCACACACACACACACAAAAGTTATAATTCACCATGGCTCGATTGGCAGAGCATTGGACTGCAAACCGTTTGGTCCCTGGTTCGATTCCCGGCCAGCGCATTTTATCCAAAGACTGGAATTTTAATTTAAAATTGTTCTTATTATTTCTCTAAAATCGAGATGATTCTAGAACATTCTTTACAATTGGAGCAAGATGATTCTCGAATGTTCTCCGGATGTGTAAAAGTCGAGTTCTTCCACGACCTCCGATGTGGTACCAGATAACTTTAATGAGTACCCCCCGACCACTACTAAAGAAATTAGTGATTATATTCAAAAACTCAACGTTAAAAAGGCACCAGGCCTGGACAATATTAACAATAAAATGCTAAAACTACTTCCCAAAAATTTCATAGAGTATCTAACTAACATTATTAATAATATTTTTAAAATTGGATACTACCCTAACGTATGGAAGACAGCTGCTGTCATACCGATTCTTAAACCGGGCAAAGATCCCACTGTACCTAGCAGCTATCGACCTATATCTCTACTCCCCTCAGTAAGCAAAATTGCAGAACATATCATCCTTAAAAGATTGAACGATCATCTAGAATCCAACAACATCCTGTCCCCTGAACAATTTGGATTCAGAAATGAACTCTCCACAACGCATCAACTTCTTAGAGTGGTCGAATACATAGAGGAAGGACTTGAAAACAATCAGAAAACTGCAGCAGTGTTACTAGATATCCAGAAAGCATTCGACAGAGTTTGGCAAAATGGCCTTATTTACAAGCTCATTAATTATAAAATTCCCCCACACCTAGTCAAAATTATCACCTCCTACCTCAGTGACAGATCCTTCAAAATTAAAGTTAATAATGAATTCTCTATGATCAAACCAATTTTGGCAGGAGTTCCTCAAGGATCTAAACTGGGGCCGGTACTTTTCTCTATTTTTATAAATGATATTCCCAGACAATTTAATACTCTATTATGTATGTATGCAGATGACACAGCAATACTAGCGCGTAACAATAATCCCAAGTTTGTCTCAATCGCCCTCAATAGGCACCTAAAAACTCTTGAAGACTGGTTCATTAAATGGAAGATCGAAATAAATGCTGAAAAAACTGAAGCAATTAATTTTTATAAAGGTAGGCAATGCAGAAGTTTTCCCCCAATTATGATCAAAGGTAAAATTATCCCGTGGTCTAAGGAATGTAAATACCTAGGTGTTATATTAGATAATGGACTAAATTGGAAGCCCCATTTTAACTACATTACCAAAAAGTTTCGAGACCTAACACGTAAATTTTATCCCCTAGTCTCTCGAGACTCCAAATTGACCAGGAAAAACAAAATACTTATTTACACCACCTATTTGCGGCCAGTAATCACATATGCTTGCCCTGTGTGGGGTTACGCACCCAAAACTAATTTAGCTCTTGTAGAAAGACTTCAAAATAGATTACTCAGGAAAATTTGCAAAATGAGATGGTTTATGCCCACTGCATGTATGTACAACGATTTAAACTATCTCCCACTAAAGGAATTCATTAAAAAATTATCATCTAACTTTTTTAATAGATTAAAAACAAATAAAAATCTTACAGTTCAAAATATTCCAATATACAGTCCAATGCCTTCATCTAAGAGACCTAGGCGGATTCTCATCTAATTGTTTAATTCTGATTTAATTCCTTTTCTCTAACTAATTATACCTTGTAATATTAATCAATAAAAACTTTACTAAATAAACTGCTCAGGTGCGAACCTCACACAATTAAAAACCCCTTCCCACACGTCCTGACACCTCTAAGCTTTTCATACTCCTTCTGATCACTGTTTCACAACAAGCTGATGATGATGATGCAAAAGCATGGATCAAGGGACTATATCAACTTCAACCAATCAGAGCGAAGGCTACCGCACCTACATTTCTCTCTTACCCTCCGATCCCTATCTGCTGATGATGATGATGCAAAAGAATGGATCAAGAGCCTATACCCACGACAACCAATAGGAACTCGGGATCTTTCATCTCCATCTCTCTCTCATCCTGCATCAGTCTACTGCGAAGAGTATCAAGCAAAAGATGTACGTAAAGCCGCTAAAGAATCATCAAGACCGGGGATAAGCTGCTGCGCAGCTAGGTGCCCCGTCAACCCCTCAACTAGTGACCTCCGATGTGGTTCTTCTCAGTTCTTCATTCTGTTCTCCAGCGAGCTGCTTGGTGCTAATAACCGCGATTGTTTTTAACTATCCGTGTCTTTATTTCAGACATCGTGACAATATATATCTTGTTCAAATTTTCAATCGCTAATAAAATTATTCAGCCACTCAAGTTCAAGTAAATTTTTTTACAATTATAGTGGATGACATTTTATTTTAGTACAGTTTTTTTCAAATATTAATTCATTATTTTTAATTAATTAAAAGCTAACTGTGTCGCCGAAAATCTTCCTTTCCTCGCCACCAAATAAGTAACGAATTCAGTTTGTTTTCCTCCAAGCTAATGAGGTTAGGCTTAACATGTTTTCGACCGATTATTTCAAAAGATTCGGTTCATTTTCTTATTGTTTGATGCCTTTAAGATTAAACATTGTTAATGAATCGATTTTTCAAATTCATTTTAAAGTACATTAGAATTAAAATGATACGCAATAAAGAAAAATTTAAAATTTCTAATCTGTATTGCTTTACCCCATCTGGTGTAGACAATTTACGCATTTGTGTGGCCTCAATTGGTGTTGAAAATTCAACGCCACTTGAGTATGCTCTGAGTCTGTTCAGATTATTTTCAAAGGATACGGACTTGATTTTGTTTTGGCAAGGAACAATATTTTGGTCAATCATTTACATTAATTGTCATTATTAAATAAAAAGTAACTGAAATAAAAATTTTCTTTGTTGACCTAAGTAGAGATAGACTTTATTTTTTTATATTACTTTTTTCAACGAATTCTTAATATGAGAAAACCACTCACAATTAAAAATTTTAAAAAATAATAAAAGCATCTTTTAAAATAATTTCACTGTGTTGCTATTCCACAGCCCCATTTCACAAACCACCTCTGCATTTCTACCCTACACAAGGGATGAAATGGAATTCTTACCATGGTGAGGAAGATCCCGAATTCCGGATTCATTCGGATGAGGTCGCCGTCACTGAAAATGAAAGTCTCTTTGCGTTCCTTCTTGCAAGTCAGAACGATGGAGATCTGTTGCGCCGCTACGGACAGCACTGGTAGCTCGATTCGGTTGAACTCGTCGAAGCAGCCCCAAGATCCGGACTGCGCCAAACCTGCAATGGGAGAATCCATTCATTATCTGTCGGCACATTTAATTTCACCCTCAGAAGCTACTGCACCTCATCATCCGCTGCAAAGCGGACACGTCATCATCATCACATTTAATTTCACTTTACAAAAAAGGTGTCCAATGTAACCCTGGTTTGGTAGCTCGTGTCTAAATTATTAGAGACAGGCATAAACATCTAAATGAAAAAAATATAAGAAGTATATAGTTACATTCTACGCTGTTTATAATAAAGAATTTAATGTTACAAAACTACCAAGTCTAAATTTTCGTGCTTCGTAAAAAATACGTTACTGTATTTACTATTTTTTAAAAAAGACATCAATTTATTAAAATTATATTATGTACATACAATTTTTAAAAAATCCGTTTTAGTGTTCTTAAAATTCATTAATTAAACTGACTGACTTTATTAAAATAAAAAGAAGTCAAATACAAATTTAATTCAAGGAACAACTCATCATAGGCCGGGATGGCCTGGTTGGTAGAGCGTTGGACTCATACTCCTTAGGTTAAGGGTTCGAAGCTTACCGGCAAAAAAGATTCCCCGAGTGTGTGGTGGCTGGCGCTAGTTCAATTTGTTCGTGGTCGCCAAGTCCTCCATGTCGAGAGTAATACCACTGGGGGTACTGGGTCAGAGGTGATCGTGCTCTGTCCCAGGTCTAAATTACGATCTGAGATGAATGAATGAATTTGCATGAATGTAATCCTTCTCCTAAAAGGGTCTGTGACGTGGGTGTATCTAAGTCGTACTCTTGGCCCTCGATGGCGCTGCTTGTAAAACAAAGAGACGCATTTCTTAGGCTTAAAATCTGTTGATCGTATCAGCGGAAGCTTGTCCACGGCAAGTGCCATTAGTCACAACAAGAACTCATCATAAGTTTAGTTATGTTGGATTCCCTCTTTGAAGCAAAACATGGGTTATTTTAGGATGAAATTAATTTTGAACCATGCTCTGTAGCTGAGGGTAAAACTTGAGTTGGTATACTTCTTTCCAAACTGATGTTTCATACCAGCGGGAGAAAGTATAATCCATGATGATGGATTTGACGTGCACTACATCAAAAATACGTAGAGATTTTAGTGGAATCCGATTTTGTGTCTGGATCCCTTCGCTCTGGAACAATTATCAACTTTTGAAAGATTGAAATGTCAGATAGAAAATAATAATTTGATTGTAATTTTTATTTTTAATTTATAATTAAAAACCCTAAAATTCACCTCATTACCAAAAACAAATAAAAAAGGAATCTACAATCGCAAATTTCAAGTTAACAAGTGAGAACATTATTTTTCTTAGTCATTTTTCCTCTTAATTAATTTAAGTCACTAAGTAATTTAAACCGATTTGAGAAAGTACTATTGGTAAAAGCAGGTCAACCATTTAAAAACGCATCCGCTTTCAAAGAAGCATACATAATAACAATGCAATACTGGTAAAAGAAAGTCAAAAAATTTATGCGATTAAAAGATGTTGATGAATAGGAAAATATATGCCCTTTGCAGGCATCCTGGCATATGGGTAGTGAATCTTCCCCGTGATCTGGGCGTTCCGGATTCGAGTTCCGGTTAGAGAAGGGTTATTCTTCTTCTGTGCTCTATCTGTGCAAGTGAATGTAATGCTAGTTCGTAGATAAGTCGTATTCTTGGCCCTAGTTCGCGTTACTTCAAACAATACCGGCTTTCTGGCACAGAGGTAACACGTCTTCCTCGTGTTCTGGGAGTTCCGGGTTCGAGTCCCGATTTCGGCATGGTTCTTCTTCTGTGTGCTATCTGTAAGATGTGTGACTGTGCAAGCAAATGTGGCGAGTGTGTGGCTAAGCCGTGCTCTTGGCCCTAGTTGGCGCTGCTTCAAAAACAAGAGACGCTTCTTTCGACTTAAATCTGCTGATGTATCAGCGGGGAGCTTGTCCATGGCAAGTGCCATAAGTAACAACAACAACAACACTTCAAACAATAGACGCTCATTTCGGCTTAAATTCTGATAGGCATCGGCCAGCTTGTCCATGGCAAGGGCCATTAGAAACAACAACAATAATATAAGCTCTTTGCCTATACGATTTCGCCTTTCACTTATTCGTTGCCTTCATTTATTCCAAAAACTTGAACAAAAACAACATCATGTTCCCACAGGATAATAAACAAATAAAAATAACGAAACATATGCATTAAACTATACTATATGAAAAGAAATAAATCATTTAGTTTCGATATGAAAGATTATTTACAAATTTGGCTTTTTTAAAACTCTATTAACTGAGAGGATATATAGCGATGCAGGTGATGAGATGTTATAGAAAAGCATTAATAAATCCTAAATTTAAATACAAACCTAGTTTTTGTATCCTAGAGATCTACGGATTCGAACCTTGGAATCGAATCTCTGTGATTATACACATATTATCCACCAGCTATCCAACTGTAACTTTTCATACTCATATATTAGCTGAAACCGCACAACTTTAACTGTAATATATATCTGTGCTCGTATAAAACTGAATGTGGTAATAACTTCCAGTGTAATTCCTCACTTCGACACGAAATAAAAACCTTTGTTTTAGTTTTAAAGTGATTCGCCGTATCTATCATCTCACCCAGTACATAATTTGCACAACGCCATCCTGTGTCCCCGGTGCTTATAACAATAAGTTATCTAACCAGTTGGATGAGCAACAGATGGGAGAAAGAGAGAGAGAGAAAAAGGAAAAAATTGTTAAAAGCAAAAGAGAGAGAGAGAGAGACGATACAGCATTCAGGGATCTCCTGAGAGAATGCCATCGGTGTCAAATCTTACACGAATCTGTTCAATTTTTTCTGAAGTTATAACTGGACAGAGGGGACAAGAATACTGAAACAAATGTTGATTATGGGTCAACATGTGTATGACAAATAAACAATCATTATAGAGTCAGAAATACGTAGCGTCCATCTGGGTCCTGGGGTCTTGATTTCCCTCATGAGATCTGCCCTTTTTAAGTTATAATTTTGGTTGATTTTCACAAGGGGAATTCTGGTCTCAACTATTGTAGGTCTTGAAGAGGTCTTGGTATTTAGGAATATGGTTTACTATGGATTTTGCCGCGGGAAAGTAGCATTTCATGCAACTCTCCTGTACCATTCTTCTTCGAGACTTCTTTCTGGCTTTCTCATATGCCATGACAGAGTGAATAGGCATTCTGTGGAATAGTAAATTGGAGATCCTATTTCCCCACAGCTACAGCAAGGAAAGTTGGCTTCTCACCTAGTACAGTGTCTAGACAGTAGTATAGATATAAAAGCTTAAAATACTTTTTATATCTTCATTTTTAATTGTGTTTATATTTTCGCAATATGATCATTTTTATTTTCTTGTATAAAAAGCATAGACAAAGTATTGAAAACCTCAAAAAACTGAGCTCGAAATTTTGACGTATTTTGAAAAAGTTTTCAACTTTCCAGATTACTAAAAACATATTTTTTGAATTATGTTCATTTATCTATTCGTTACAAAGATAACTCAAAATCACTTTGAACTTGATCGATGAAATTTGGTATGTGATCTTTATACAAATTTGAAGATTTCTATCAAATTTTGAGAATATATTTTGAATTGATTTGACCGTCCTTCTGTTCGAATATAAATCAACTCGATAAATACGAAATGAAGAGAGCTACTGAAATAAAATTCAGTAATCAGATTCAATATCTATAGAGTAGACACCCATGAAATTTCAACCAAATCCAAAGAGAGTTTGACCGTCTGTCGGCTTGTACTTTCAAAAATGCAAAATCTTAAATATATTATTTTCGTCATTTTATGATTACAATTTTAGTTCTCTATCATAATTTGGTTTCAACTGGTAGGGAAAAATACGTTTAAAAATCGGTTTTGTTATGTGCATACCTTTGTATATCCGTCCCAGTCCTTTGTAATCCATTTGATCGGAACAGTTGAAGACGACGACGTATTTCCCCAGCATTTTGCCCATGTCTTTGGTCGTCTCTGTCTTGCCGGTCCCTGCTGGGCCTGTGGGAGCACCCCCTAAGTGCATCTGCAGAGCTTGGGCCAACGTGATGTAGCATCTGCAAAACGAATCAGTGAATGTAGATTCCTACTTACGTACTAGACCGTCGATGAGCCAACAGTCACCAACCATCTGGAGCCACTTACGTATTAGACCGTCGATATACCAACGGTCGCCAATAATCTGGAGCCACTTACGTATTAGACCGTCGATCTGCCAACGGTCGCCAACCACCTCGAGTCACATACGTATTAGACCGTCGATCTGCCAACGGTCGCCAACCACCTCGAGTCACATGCGTATTAGACCGTCGATCTGCCAACGGTCGCCAACCACCTCGAGTCAATTTACTTAGGTGGTCAGAACTCTTTGATGCCTTTCAGAAGGGTTATAAACAGATAATCTTCCTTCTGAAATTTGCGCCACATAAATTCTGATGAATAGGAATCCAAATGTTCTCTTTTCGTACCCCAATCTTCAAATCCCAAATTTTAATCATTTTAATGAGTTGAAAAATCAGAACAGAAAAATCACTTAATGATCTGCGAAATCAACAAGATGGCGGACGAGAGTTAAGGTTTGCACAATTTTTAAAATAACGATGGTTATTTGCCAATATTGGCAGTTTAGCAACTCATTGGCGACGCCTTCAAATTCGGCGATAAAGATCGACGGCTTAGTACGTAAATACCAGTAGATTTATTTTCGATTCGTTTTATAATGTGTCAGCTTAGAATGATTGTAGGAGCTTTTTATGGTTTTGAATTATTCACACATACCCGTCGATTTTCTCATATAATACTATTTATTAAATCCAATTCATTTAAAAGGATCAAAACTATGAAATGAAAGACTACTATGAGTTAGATTTAGACATTTAGTTTTTCTAAATAAATTTTTGTATATGCTCATCGGAGAATTACAAATCGCGAAATTTAAGAAAAAAGATTGTAAGATCTTAAAAATTAAAATCTCAACCAGATTCAAAATCTTCCCTACTGTTATTTCGTTGAAACACAGACAAGATAATTTTTAATGTTGTGTTCAAAACATAAACATTGACTGTACCTGTCGGTCAGAGGCGTGATGACCAGTCTCTCGGTGCATCCCAAGAACTCATTCTGATAGATGAATTGGACATCCGTAATGCCAATCACAGTTTGGTCGTCGTCGGCTTCAAAATAAAAGCGAAACTGCTTGACCCAATCGAAATCTTTCGCAGACTTGATGCCGAAGCGGCACTGGAAAAAAAAAGGGGGGGGGGGTTATAAGGTAAAATTAAAGTGTAATGTATTGAATAATACAATTATGTTTAGAAAAGATTAAAAAATCAATGCACATTTTAATTAAGAGTACTTTTTAATCTAATGTATATATTGAGCCATTTGTGTATAACAAATTATTCTTATCTTAGCCAAAGATAAGAATAGCTATCTTTCAAGATATCTGCTACTACGATGTTTCCTCGTTTATTGTAGACATATATGCTTACGAGTGATTTTCAAATTAAGTATCAATATCAACTTCTGCTTCGTACTAAAGGCTTTTTGAAAAATTGATTTCTCATTTAAATCGAAAAAGTTTGGAAATAATACAATTCAGATTTGATTTGCTCAGAATTTGTCCAACTTTTTTTAAAAAAAAAAATAATGTATCTATGTTTGTTTATTATATGATAAATATACAGTAAATGTCTAAATTTATGTTTTTTTTTTAAAAATTAACCATAGCTGGCACCATGCTGCAGAGGTAGCGTGTCTTCCCCGTGATCTGGGCGTCCTGAGTTCGGGCATGGTTGTTCTTCTGTGTTCTTTCTGTAAGGCGTGCGAATGTCCCCCCCCAATAAAAAGGGGCTGTGCAAGAGAATGTGGTGAGTGAGTAGCAAAATTTGCACCTTGGACGTATTTGGAACTACTACAAAACAAGAAACGCAGATTAGGCTTAAATTGTTGATTATCTTATCGAGCTTGTCCTTGGAAAGTGCCATAGGAAACAACAACAACAAAATTACCAAAAGCAAGGAGCATTGTTTATTTTGGAAGCTATGCTAAAAGAGCATAAATGTCAAATAAAAGCCACGAAGTGTCATCGAATTCAAATATTAATTCGTATCAAACAATATGATACGAATTGCGTACAACAAATACACATAAGTGTTAAGACAAACACAACTGATAAAATTTGCTAAATATTTATGTAGAGAAATTTTAAAAGCATTCGCAGCCTTTTCGAACTTACAATTGAAGTAATGGAATATTACAGGTAAGTTTTCAAATGATACCTAATAAATCATTTGAAAATGTTTTACATAAACAAATTTTAATCAGCCTTCTTGTGTTATTTTAAAATTGGTGATATAGGATGTTATTAGTGACAGAGTCGTTGTTGTAATGTAATCTGCTTATATTGACATAACACATGATACTCTAATTGCGATGTATATTTTTAAAAGACATTGTTTCTGTTTTATTATTGCTTGTTATGGACTAGTTCTTATTCAACTGTAAGTAGTAGGCATAAATCTATATCGTATTCAAGGCTGAATTTTCGAGAACTGGACCATTTGCTTTTAATTGGATCCCGTTCCAAAGTGTTATCTATCACGACTGTTCAGTTCTATGCCATAAGTCTTAAAAGTTAAATTTTAATACTGATTTAGGTATTAAAAAATTAAGGTTCTTAAGGTTCTTTGTTTTCCTAACTCCTAAAGAAAGCAAAAACATGCGAATGTATTTTCATATGTGAATTGGTGAAGTTAAGTTGTTTGCCTCCTGTACTTCTCATTAATACTATGAGTGATGAAGAAGCCACAAAAGAAGCAATAGTTGATCGAAGCAATCCTTATTTGAGTTACAGGAATAAATTTTAGTACGTGAGCTTCTCAAAACTTTTAATAATATACGTCCGATTTTCTAATGTTTCATTTTCTTTCTCATATCAACGCAGAGTTTAATAAATAAAAAACACAAATTAAAAAAAAAAACTTCGGAATTTTATTTTGAAAATTCATATACATACAAGTTGAATGCCCGTTTTTTATCATAAATTTCTGAAGGTATTCGGTGGGAATAAACTGCTTATTGTACTAACTGTTAAGTATGAAAAGTTAACCATTTTCCTCTGATGATATCCTTGGTGATAGATATTGCATCCATCGGTTGAAAATATGGCTCACTAGTGTATAACTTGCACGAACCAGGATAGTTAGCGAGAAGATTAATACACTTTGAAACGACATTTTTCTTAAATTCGATTTTAAAATAGGAAAATAGAGTAAAATAGAAAATAAATGAAAGTCGAAGAAAGTAGATTTCTCTATTTTACCAATTTTCTTTAACCCTTTGCAGTCCGAAAAATAATTAAATGCAAAATTATTCACCTAATACAATGATTTGTTTATTGCTATGAAAAGTAAATATGCATAATTCTTTTCAGTCGAATTTCTTTGAAATATTAATCTACATCTCTTGACCATTATGTGGGCGTTTTTAACAATTAAATTTGAAAAATAAATAAATAAAACGTCAAAATGACGCACAATCTTGAATTGTGATACAGAGGCACCATCGGAATGCGAAGGGTTGAATAATTATCAGTTTGAGAGTTCTAAAGTGAAGCTGTGTTCAGACGAGGCCAGCTATGGCCACACCCTTACCTCCGGAGGATCACGCGACTCCAGTGGAACGATGATATACATGGGCAACTATTTGCCACTATCCCGATCATTCTGTCTGAAGTGTTTACATTAGGGCACTAGCAGAAAGACAGTTACTGTGCACAATAGCTGGCCTCACTTTGACGTACATTTATAATTGCTGCTCTCTTAAAATTTTAGCGAAGTAATGATTATTGGATGGATACTATCTGTATATTGTGGTAAATATGATTCAAAATGCTCTACAGAGCATACTGTTGGACACAGAGCAATCAAATTGGGTTGTGAGTACTCATTAATAATGTTCCAAATTTCTCATTGCATTTATAATTAAAAATAAATCCAAATTTTAAAATTCTTTTGAACATAACATTGGAATATATTATCGTACAGAAATCAATTTTATAATATTTAAAATTTAAAAAAAATGTTTCATTTATATCAGTTTTATTACCAAACATATTTTTTTCTCTGTTTTAATAATTTTAAAAGATAATTTTAGTTATGTTTTACACTAATTCAATGTATTAACTAAGCCTATTTTTAATTAAATTAGTTTCCACTAATTAATTTCATTATAATTATTATTGTTAAACAACTAATTATATATATTTCATAATATTTTATATATATTTAACTTTTCACTGCTTAGTTTACACGATGCAAAGATATTAAATATATATTTTACTACGGTGTATATAAAATGTGTCAAATATATTTTACATAAATATAAATATATATGTGTATTTTTTTAAGTTAAATATATTGAATAAATTTGTAAAAAAATTATAAGGAAAGAGGAATTATATCTAAAATATTAAGTAACTTGGTTTCGTGCTAAAGATTATGGTCTTATTAAAAGAAAATAAATTAAATCATGATGTTTTTTTTAATGAGCAGTTTTAAAAAAGAATCTATTTTGAGACTGGAAAAATGTTAGATTATTTTCCAGGGAATAAAATCCACCATAGTTATCAAATTATTAAAAAATAATAAATAATTTATAATTTTTGTAAAGCTTAATATTCTGTACTTTATTTTAAAAGACGCCATCAGTTGTTGAGAACTGAATAGGTAGATGTATACAGATTAATTAAACCGCAATTACTCAGTATTACAATGCATTATTGCCGGAAGTCGAGTTTTTCGTGAACAAAAGCTGATTGTCAACGTTATTTAGTTTTCACTGAAAGATATCTTATTGTCTGCAAGAGAATGCAATATTGCGATAAAAAGGAGCAAAACGAACTCTCTGTTGATAAAAGACCTGTGTCTCATTTTAATCAATGCGTCATAGATTTAAAGATAAAATAGAAAATCTGATTGTTAATGATAATTTTTTCAATCTGATCTACAATATACAATTCTAAAACTTTTCATGTAAAGATTTGGATAATTATTGACTGATTTGTTATTTGAATCCTTGAGTAATATCCAAAATTTAAATAATTCACAGGATTGACGTCCCAGGTTTTCCATTTTAATAAAGGGTTTGAAGAAATTTATTTTATGATCACCCTGTATATCATAGTTTAATCAATTTTTGCATCAGATTACTTTTTGTTACAGATCTCAATAAAAGTCGGTTAATATCAGTAATATTATCATCAGCAATATTGTAAGGTATAATTTGACATCTCACATCGCACTCTACTGTACAATATTAGGCTGTATGCGAATATTAAATAATAATGTTACAAGCGGGAGAGCGCCGCGAAAACGCACCGAAGTCGGCGACGTTTGGCGAGGAGCTTTGCGTCAGCCGAGTTGGTTTGGCGAAAGGAATAGTTTAGTAGCCGCTGGATGGCTCGCGGTGTTTTGATATGTTTCGCGTGTTTTGGGGCACACGCCTGCTCAGCTATATAAGGGACGGGTTGCCGTAACCTGGCGAGTTATTTAGTTGAGAGTTTTCTCCTCTCGGAAGAGAAGCGTCTCGCTGGACTAGCGGATTACTTTTCTCGCTTGTTATTAGTGAACTGTGTTTACGTTTGCTATTAATATTGTATAATTGAGCTCGCTGTGATTTTCTGTTTGCTTTGTTATGCGATAGCTGTTTTGCAATCTGTGTTTATTGTGCGTAAGGCTTCCTCTTACGCTGTAAGTGACTGTTGACTGCTAGATTGATTTTATCTGAAGGTTTCCTTTCTCAAGTCATCCTATAAATATCTGTAAATAAATTTGTTTGTGCTGTCCTCAAGTAAAGTCAATTCAATCCGAACTCGCTACTCTAAAAACGTAACAATATTGTTTTACATAGTGCGATATCTATGTGCTATGGTGAAATGCTGAAATGGATCGTTGTTCAAAGCATTTGATTATTGTTTTTCATATTAATAGACATTTCAAGTGTTATTTGGACAGCAGCTCTTTAATTCTGGTAGTTCCCCTTTTTTTCAAGCCGGTGTGATATTAAAACATAGTTTTAAACAGACTCGTTAATTCTTCAATGAGAGCAAATCACTCGTTTTAAGCAATTAACAAGTTTTGAAATGAAATGAGACAATATTTAAGAGAAAATCGCTCTCTAGTTTTGATTGTAGGTTGCTCATCTGAATTCTCTATAGTGTTTTTCATGGTAACGAAAGCTACTACTTAAACCAAATCTTACTTGAAGAGGGAAAATGTAAAACATTTTTAATTTTTATCTTTATATATGGTCGTTTTGCTTTTACTTTCGATAATAGTTCAATTTGATTCTCATTTCATTTCAAAACTATGTGAGCAAAAATGATAATGTGATTTCTTCATGCATTTACCAGATCATTGAATATATCTCTTTGGTGCACATGCACCGTGATCAAAGTTTCAAATTTGGTGCGTTCCACCACCCCCAGGTCTTTGGTGGTCTCCTCTATGAGGGTGTTCAGCAACTCCAGGAACAGTTCGTTCGTTTGCTGCATCACTTTCTTGTCTTGAGTGGAATAAGCGAGGGCCACTTCTGATTCCCTCGTCCATATTATCTGGAGACACAGCAGGCCCACCTGAAACAAAAACAAATAAAAAATGCGAAGGAAGATGCCTTGCTTGATTGGAAAAACTGTATAATTCGAAATTAAGCTATGAATTAGTTTTCATTTAAAACCCTTCCTGGAAATCAAATTATTAAAGTAATATATTTCACTGTCACTTCAAAAATCAAGAAGAGAAATTTCTGGCATGGTGGTTGTTTCCCACTATCCTGGTGGGTGTGGAGTCGAGTAACCACTTGCAGATAGGGATAGTGCCTCTTATAGGAAGTATTGTACCATAACCGGTGATTACCATTCAAGATCATAGCTCTCGCGTATTCTGTCTTGATATTTCTATCTTTAATTTAAATCGTACTCGTTTAAGTGGCGTCGGAGTGGTTTGATTATGCTTACTTCACTATCATAAATGAAAAAGCATCCATCTCAAATCAAACTATTAAAATAATATACATTGTCACTTCAAAAATAGGGAATAGATAATGTGGGGTTGAGTGAATTCTGCCAATACTGGGGCATATCTCTTATAGGAGAGGTTGTACCGTAGTCGATGATGATCATTTGGATTCAACCATGGTTCCAACCTATGCTACCGTGGAATTACGGTCACTTAATTTAAATAGTATGATTTTAAATAGAATCGGGGTGTTTCGGGCATGCTTACTTCATTGTCACACATGAAACAGCGTCATTCTCATCGATTACCTTTCTGGGGGATATTTCAACTAATATTTGCATTTATATTTCAGCGTTCTTTAACAGATGCCGAATTATACATAAACATTATTATTCAGGCATGTTATGATGATCATATGTGAATGAGTTCGAGATGGACGATTTGGTGTTGAACAGGGAGCTAACAATAAGTAGTCTCCTCCACTCCACTTGCTTTGAATGTTGTATTTCTGCTTTTTTTTGAGAGAGAGAGAGAGAGAAAGAGAGTTGAGATGACAGGAATATCAAATGTGGTAAAGTAAGCCTTAGATTCAGTAAAGATGAATTGGAAAACAAAAGATTGGTAACCGTTGAAACTTACATCGAACAAATGTATAAGAAAGAGTCAGATGCTGAGGACAGAAAATAAATCTGGTAAAAATGGAATTTTAAAAGCCCTGGTGCTGAAGTGGGAATTCCAGCGACGAAGACTTAGGTTTGGAAACGGTTTCGATATTAGTTTCAACAGGTAGCAAAAACAATCCTTCATTTGCAACTAAGTGTCGTATATATTGTTACAAACCTGTAGTTTTGCAGTGTCATCGACGAACCGTGCCATCGTAAGAAAGATTGTTTTAGGATCAGCCCTGTTGCGTTCTGGGCTGGAGTTAGGTTAGTGATCTGAGAGCTAAGTGTTTAATTTGGTGACTTTGGCGTCAAAATAGATAATGCTGGAAGCTTCGAGAATTTTCATGATCCGTCCAATAGGAACCGAGATGCACTTTGATTGGTGTAGAAGGTTCTCCGCCCTCCTCCCGGGAGCTGTAAAAGGTCGTCAGACTCAAGCAAAATTAAATTGAATGGAATGAGGAAATTAATTGAACTTTGGATTAAATTGATCCGGAAAATAAGTTAGAGTAGAAGACAAGTAACGAGTCTTCGTAGCAAGGCATAGTGTCAGCGTTTTGTGCAGTTCAAGCGATGATGAACTGCTTTGTTCCCAGTTCTGTTGTCTACTGTGAAAGAGGCGAAGTATAAAGTGTGGAGTAGCAGTCTTGTGGTAGAGAGTCGGCAGCTAAAGCGAGGTGACAGTGATGAGTTCAGCCATTTGGAGAGACCGTAGAGCGAAGCTCGGAGGAACCCATCTCCTGCTGGATTCTGTCTGACGCTTTGAGTGCTGTTGTCATTTACTATTTGTGGGCTACTATCTCCTGCCCTGTGTTTGCCTCGGCTGTACATATACATCGTGTGTGTATTCGCCATCTCTTGTGTTGGTGAATTCGTGTAAATAAACTTCATTGTTGTTTTATACTGAGGTTTTCTACTGAGGTCTTCACGCCATACACCGACTATAAATGAATCTGGAGGATTATTCGTAACAATATATATAAAACGATTATTGGATCAATATATAAAATTATACCTGCATGATTATGAATAAGAAAATAATTCATGATCAACTGTTTGAAACTCTCATTCACTGCAAGTCTGATGAAGATGAACCGAATCATCTTACTTAAAAAAAATATCACATTATATTACTCCCACCTGGGCCGGATGCTCTCTGAGGAAATCCATGAGAGTGAATTTCGGTCTGGTTGTGGAGAGAGCGGCCTTGCGGATGACGGAATGCAGAGACTGGTGGGACATCTTCAGGAGGTTCATCAGCCAACTCTCCACGTTTCCTTCTGCTTTCACCGGCTTATTCAGCTGCAGAAATGCGAAAGAAAAAATTTATAGAAAGTATTGATAACAAAATTAAAAGAAGCATGTCTGTTCGACTACCTATTTAGATGGTTGATTGATTGGTTGATTGAAATTTAATGGCACAAGAGCCATATTTGGCTAAGCTGCGCCATGCAAAATTCAAGGTAAATTATAAATTCAAGGCCAAAATACAATTTCATATAGTAAAAATAGTGGGATATAAAACAATATCATAAGACACTTTTTTGAATGAATGCCAAATTAATGATGAAGCAAATAACCAAAAAGGAACTAATTAAAATTTACACGACTAAATGCAAGTATAAAAGTTAATAGCCTTTAAAAAGTGAAAAATATTCGGGTGGTATCTCTCACCCACCAAGTCCCGCAAGGTTAATGACGATGTCTTAAAAAAACGAACACGATTTAGATTAAAAACAGGGCATTCAATTAAAATATGATCTACAGTAACATGTACAGGACATGTTGGGCACTTTGGCGCCATTTCATCAAAAATGAGACCTATTTAGAATATATGCATGAAAATAGTCTTACAAAATGCGCCATCTGGTGACGGAAATATTCTGTCTGTGTTCATAAAAACGTATAAATCGGGGGCAAGATGTAACTGATATATATCTTTATTTGTGTATAATTTGATATTCTTTTCTGCTACCGAAATCAACTTTTGACTGATTGGATAATTTTTCCGACTGAACACAGTGTAGCAAATGCGCTATCTGGTGATCTAAGTATATTAACAGTATTCGTCATTAGTTTTTAGTCAGAGGACGTGGCATCAAGTCTAGCTCATATCATGCTAGCAACTCATCATGATGGTTTCACCAATGCGTATTTGCTCCACGTTTTCTAAGTTCTCGTGAGATTCTGGTGTGTTTACCTACATGCGTATCTTCTAAAGCGCTAACAGAATAAGAAGAATAAAAGAATGGTTTTAAAAAATCTTAGTGAAATATACAACATTACGCTTTAGTGTTAAATAGCAATTACTTTTTAATTCGCAAGAGTTTAATAAAATTTATTTCAATAATTTGATGACATTTGATGATTTATTTGCAATTCTTAGTTAATATATTTTAATAAAAATTCTTTGAACCGGATTTTGTGAAGTTTATTTTCTTTTAATCAATCACTTTTAAATATTTTTGTCGAATAAATATTAAATTCATTGCAATACTTTTTGAAATTTTTACATCAGATTTGTGTTCTATTGTACTTAGAACTTCTATACCCTTATATTCTCTAACGACGGATAGAGTTTCTTTTTATTAGATACTAAGAATTATTGGAAAGAAATTTAATTTTGTTATATCATAAGAAATTTTATTTTATTACATCAATACAATATAAATAAATCTTTTTTCTTATGAAGATTAAATTTCAAAAGAATCAGTTTTCTCAAAAATATCAAAAATTTATTTCAAAATATACAATAGTCAGCAAAAAATTAATTTTTCTAGTGAATGACGAAATAAAATGCTTTTAAAGAATGCTTTTTTTATAACTAAATTCATTAGCAAAATTAATTGCTTAAGTTTTTAAACTATTAATTTTTTACAGAAAAAAAACGACGATGATGATTATCTCGTATCCACTTTACAAAGAAAAGGGGAATGCTGTACAACAAAACGATAAAAATTCTAATAAAGAAAAATTGCATCTAAAAATAAGAGCAGCATCAGAGATGATCATTTTTTGAGTTTTAAAAGATCAAAACAAATACAAAAACAAATTTTCCTAATTATTATTAATTTTATTAAACTTAACGTAATAATAATTAATAATAAATAAATTTAATGTATGAAATAATAATAAAGGCATTCAAAAAAATAAAATTTTAGTAAATAAATAATTGCAATAAATAAACAGTATTCAAATATTAGTAATAATTGTGCAATAAGATGTATAGAGATGTGTACGTGTGTATGTACACAATATGTAAAATGGTTTTTTTTTCATCCTCCACCTTAAAATACTATTGACTGCAACTAAATATACATGAATGAAGATTTAAGTTTTAGTGTAGCAAGTTATTTTTTTATAATCAAATTTTAATTGCAACTACTGTAAAATTTCACTTCGATTCCTTTAAACTCTTTCGTGAAGTTTGGATGTATGATAGAAATCTAAAATGAAAAAAAAAAAAATAGAACATTTTCGTCACTGAATAATAAATCACCTGTTGCGATATGTTATCTTCTAGAAAACAATGAAACGTGACTTACACCGCTATAACTTTAAATCGCCTATCTGATTAAAAAGACTCCCGTATTTTGAATGCTTGTAACACACACACACACACACACACACACACACACACACACACACACACATTCAGAGTAATGTGTATTATAAAATATTGTGTATTCAGAGTAATGCGTACAACAGAATATTGTGTTTTAAGAGTAATGTGTTACAGAGAAATGTGTATTATTGAATAATGTGCGTTACAGAGTTATGAAAATTACAGAATAAAATTTCAGATTGATGAGTATTACAGAATAATATAACATTATTTCAATATTACAAAGAAATGTGTATTATAAAGCAATGAGTGTGACAAAATAATGGGTATTCAGAGTAATAGATATTGCAAAGTTATGTTTGTTTAGTGTAATAAATATTGTAGAATAATGTGCATTCAGAGTGATAGATGTTGCAATAATTTATATATCTTAAATAAAGATTGGTGTGTATTTATGAATTTGTTTTTTGGGATTTTTTATTAATCGAATAAATTAGATTATAACATTCCAGTCAACAAAACCTGCAGCATATAAAGCGATTTGAAATGGAAGATTATTTTTTAAATAACAATGATCGGCCATACATTTTTTTTACTTTCGAGAAAAAAAGAATGCACTTTTTAACTCTTTCTATCAATACGAAATGAAATAATAAATTATGCAATGAAACCGACCCTTCTTTTATTATAACACAAATAATATGGAAGAATGTTTATAGCGATAAAAATTGATAAGCCTTGTAATCTGAGAATAAGATTACCTTATACGAATGATAAATAGAATAAATTTATTACAGGTTTTAACTTCCGTGATTTCTGACGTAATTCTTTGTATTTTCAGTTAAAGCAAGCTTTTCTGATCGTAAATCGCAATTCTATTTTTTTTTAATTATAAACTGTAATTCATTGTAATTCGCTAAAGAACATACAAATGAATAAATAGAACAAATGGAATACTTAAAAAAAAGGGGAAAAAAGAAATTTTTTCTTGTCTGAAACTTTTATATTGTCTTAGGGGAGGGGATAGGGAAAGACACTAGTTATAATTTCAAATTTTTTGGTAACTTTCTTAATTCATTTGCTTAAGAAAAAGAGTAAAGCTTTCAGATTCTCCGTTTCTTTCAAATGAGTTTGTTATGTTTTTACTTTTTGGTACATGAAATACATAGAGAGTGTGTGTTGTTGTTGTTACTTATGGCACTTGCCTATGGACAAGCTCCCCGCTGATGCAACAGTAGTTTTAAGCCGAAAAGAGTGTCTCTTGTTTTTCAAGTAGCGCCAACTAGGTCCAAGAGTGCGACTTAGCTACACAATCACCACATTCGCTTGCACAGCCCCTTTTTACAGGGGGGGCAAAGTCACACATCTCACAGATAGCACACAGAAGAACAACCATGCCCAAAACGGGACTCGAACCCAGGACTTCCAAAGCATGAGGAAGACGCTCTACCTCTGTGCCAGAAAGCCGGCGACAAAGTGTTGTATTTATCGAAACATTCGACATCAAGACTTTTACAAATCTTCACATTTAGGATCAAGTCAGACGTTGAATATTCATTTTTTGAATTAGGTCTGTTCTGTTTGCATTCATGCGAACTCAATGATTCAAAAGTATTATAATCTAAAGCAATAAACTTTAGTGTAAAGATTTAACATCAAAACTATAGATGTTTATTAAATTTTGGATCATATCTATTAACGTTTGTTGCTTGCTTATCCGCGTTTATGTTGCTATAAATCTGCAGCATTGCTTCTCAGTACAGCTTTTTGCAGTTCAGCAATTCTTTCCAGTACATCGTAAGACAACTCTGATGAATGCTGAACAGTTTCTCGATCATTAACTCTTGGTCATGGAGACAAACTTGGCGAATTTTCAACGAATGTTTTGACTTGGCGACAAAATGGAAGATTTCAGAATCAATTGGAATTTTGGCAGTAGTATTTTTAGGCTGCGTTTCTTTTAAAAGATTCTGTTCCATGGGTTGGTAGCTATAAAAAACCGAGAGACCAAGCTGGAATCAGCCGTTTGAGTTGAGTCGAATTTTGAATTGTGTACCGAGTCTTGTAGTCAAGTATTGAAGCAGTATTGAGTCGTGTATAGAATAGCAAGTCGATGTTGACTCGGGTATTACGTTAGTAATGAATCAGCAGGCAAGTTCAGCCAAACTGAGTAGACAGTAAAGAAAAGCAGACGTTTGAGAGATGTGAATAATCGTGTTAAGTCTCTCTTCCTGCGGAGTTCTGCCTTAGTGTTATGTGTTCATACGGTTGTTTACTATCGATTTGGTGCTTGTGATTTTGCTGTTTATTATGAATGCTGTTCCTGTGTTCGCTACAGTTATGTTTTGTTGTCTATGTGTCCATGACTTCGTGCTAAATAAACATCGTTATCTGTTGTTGAGCTTGTTAGACTGTTTCGACATACACCCACGTCAACAGACTCATTTATTTTTGTGGACTTTTGGATTCAATTATTCGTACTAATGTGTAATTTAAAAATGGTAATGACGTAAATATATAAAAAAATTTATACAATCTTATGAACAAAACTATAAATCTGCGTCAAATTTTGATCCAATATGAGGAAAGGAAATCCTCCAAAATATATGCCTCGATTTTCTTCATTATACAATGAAGCACAAAATTCACCATAATGCGTCTTTGTCATCAAGGATATTTCCATGAATATGACCGATCGGATTGGAAAAGTGCAGAGAATTTATATTGCTCAATATTTTTGAGCAGCATTTTTACTGATTTGAATAACATAAAATACTGATTTGTTGAAAAACACACACAGAGAATATTAAAAATACTTATTTATAATGAACAATAATGCACAAATACACATACTATTCTTCCTAAACAGATGAAAGTTCAACGTTTAATTGTATGCCGTAGAATATTTCCAATAAAAATTGTAGTTCTTTTTTTTTGTTAAATAGATGGCGTCAAAAATGGTATTGGCGCTGTCTCAAGGGAAGTTGTTTTGAATGTCTTTATATTCTAAAAATTAATCCGTTGTTGCTGTGTAATGTGTTTGTCATTGTAATGCCAACTTTCTTTCTTTTGCCACCATATATTCTCGAACTTGGAATTTCTAGGATTCCCTGTAGATTGAATGGATGTACGTGGAAATATTTATTAAGAAAATATTTAGTTTACATACTCTGCACAGAAAAAGAAACTACATGCAATGTTATAATGATGTAAGGGATGCTCGTAGGGGAGTATGAGTAGATGAATTCCATTAAAATTAATATATCCTGGAAGGGAGCTTGGTTGAGATACGAGGCGAAAATTTGTTCAGAACTTTGGTCTAAAGAGACCGATTCCTCGTTGTCTTGTAGGAACCGCACCATATTTCTAAATTTGACCTTGTATATCATGTTTCCCATTACGTTGATCCATCAGATTCTTTCTAGGTCGTGGTTGGATTTATTGGGACGGAAAGATAATAAGATTGTAATTCCGACTACAATATGTCCATGATACTCGTCCTAACAGATTTACAGGTGGTACAAGAAATTCATAGCCAACGTCCTGGCCTAGGGGTTTACCCTTCTTCCCATGAACTGGGCATTCAGAGGTTCGAGTCCTGGCTCGCGTATGTTTCTTCCTTACCTGTCTTCTATCTATTAAGTGTGTGAAAGAGTTCCCTGAAAACAGAGAGTGCAAGCGTATGTATGAGTGCCATATTCATATGGGCTGGAAGTTAAACTTCTGCCCTCGGGTGCTAAGAGGGCTTTACCCTCAGAAACTACAGCATTCCCTTTCTGTGGCACCGCGGACATATCATCATCAGCATTACAAGAAACTCGCAGAAGATAGTTGCATATGCAAAGGAAAAAGCTCATCTCCCCGCAAGCCAGATTTAAATGTGAGATATTCCAGTTACTTTTGAATATAGTCCCACGGAACATGGCTAACGGGAACACATAAAAGATAAAGCTAGAGTACCAGAGATGATTGCTACTCTTTAAGATTTGCAAGATCGAATTGTTGCAGCAATGATTTAAAAAAACAGACACCAACTAATACAAGTGCGGCAAAAAATAGATTCTTTGATTATATATTTATTGCATAACGAAGTTTACGTTGAATTTATAAAATAAAAATGCTCTGGCGATGTTTCTCTTGTTATAGTTGTTCTTTAGAAATAAATAATCTTCAACAACTTTTTCAATAATGTTGTATATTACTTGCTTCATCTAGAAAATATTTTTTTCATATACCCATCTCTAAAGTTTAGAAGTAGGCATTTTGTTACCAATAGAATCGGTACGACGCGTGTTATTCAATTAAAATAAAATGCCAAATTGAAAGATTTAGAAATAACAGCCAATTCGACTCCAATTCAGAATGCCTCTAATCAAATAAAGACAATTGTACTCACGGTAATGCTTTCTCCTTCGGAAGACACAATCGATAATATCCTGTTGTAGTCCTTCTCCTCGAAAATGAGGGATTTTATGTTGTCAAAGATGCTCAGCAGATGGCTCTGTATGGAGTGGGAGTCGCTGGCTTGACCCAATATCTCCAGGAGCGCCGGATCGGAGACAAAGAAGAACCGCGGGAACATCAGACGCTTTTTCTCCAGGTATCTGGAATTCGTGAAATAGTTTTCTTTCATTTAGATGTAATAGAATCTTCAACATAAATGCAATAAAATCATACTAGTGTCACTTGATGTGCTATTGAGTTCGGATTCGTGTCTTCACATTGTTCGGCCGAGAAAATCAATTGCAAAGGATATCCCAAAATGAATTCGATATTTGAATTTGCCACCATTCAAGCAGTGAAATGTTGGCCACCCGATTAAAAAGCAATTTGACAACTGATAGTTTAAGGTTGGTAAAAAAGAAATGGTGCAAGATAGAACAACGTGTTTTCATTGTTGAGCAATATTTCAAAAACAATGAAAGTCCGGTGGCCACAGTTCAAAAATTTGAAAATTGGCTCCCTAAATTAAATGATTTAACATTAATGGATTGCTTTTTATGGGATTATTTTTAGGTAAATGGTCTATGCCAAAACACCTACAAACACGCGTACATTGAAGAAGGAAATTCAATGTTTCATCAGCAAAATTTGACAAAAGAGTGCGTATGTGCCAACAAAGCGAGGAGGCTATGTGTCCTATTTGTTATCCATATATACAATTCTGCTACCATGAGTACATTGGTTCATTAAGAATAAAAACACTTAAAGGAAGCAAACTATATGTCTTGTTTAAATCTTGTGTTCTATTGTGTATCGTTCCATTTTTACAAACTTTAAACTAATCTGTTCAAATGAATTTTTCACTAAGCGTTGCCAACACTTTGCTGTATGAATAATACCAATTCAAAACATGAATTAGTTTTGATACTCCTTTATATTCTTAGTTTTTTAGATGCATGTATGATCGTAACAACAGGTGGTTATACTAATGGAAAAATAAGTTATTTCCATTTTTATAACTTAATCACAGACGGATTTGTTTAGTTTTTGAGAAAATTAAAAACGTTGCCAAAATAACTTTGTTCCCATTTTTTACGCATATGTATTCTTTATATTAGGTAGAACAGTCCAGAATCTAGTGTAATTCACATCTTATACAAGAAAACCAATGGTCTTTGCAAATAATGTAATTGAATTCATGCCACAGATATTTTCAATTGTTTCAGAAATAATCAAACTTATGACTTTTATAAAAATTGGTACACTAATAATGCGGTTATTGAGATAATAATTACATAATTCTCACTCTTAAGTCCATAACTTAATTAATCTTAATCCATAGCTTAAATCCATAGTCTTAAATAGGTCATAATAACAGTCAGTTTGATTTTCATATCTTATTAATCTTTTGTGTCATGAATTAATTGGTAGAGGCCATAAAGCGATAATCATAGGATTTTATTACAGCTGAAACGATTATTTAAGATGCATTAAGGAAAGGAATTCCTTTTAATAGAGCCGTTGATACACCTTTTATCTTCTCGTATACGAAATATAGAGAACGTATAGCAATCGTCAAAAAATTCGAACTCCAGGTCTTGACGCATCTCCGCAGTTTAGTTCTCTCTGAGTTCAAAAAACACATTTTTGGAAAATATCCATATGTCTGTTGAAAATATAACAGAAAAACCTTTGAGCTAGATGACTGAATTTCAGCATACCGTCCACATACCAAATCTGCAAATTCCGATCAAATGTTGTGTAAAATCCTTTCTGAGGAAGCCTGTTCGTTCGGATTTTCGAATTTAACACGATGACTGTAAAATGAAGAGAGCTAGATAGATAAGATTAGTTCTACATATTTAATATCTATGGTGTAGAAACCTATCAAACTTTGAGTTGAATTCAACATTGGGTTGATTGTATGCCAGTCATACTTTTAGAAATGTATAAACTCGATAATTCAAAAATGCAATGATATAAATATATCAAATTTTGTATGAGATTTTTTGATTACAAGTGTAGTTTTGTATCAATGTTTTATTCCAATCGGCTTAGAAAAAACTGTCACAAGCACAAATTCGTTTTTTGAATACTAACAACCACCTTCCACGGATTAATAGCCAAAAATAATCTCCAAGAGTGACATTATAGATTCGGTAAAAATTCTTAAGTCATGCCAAAGATTAATATTTCCTCTCTGTTGTATTCCAAATCCGTGCAAGGCGTTTTTTGGCTTATTACTTTCATTAGAGAATCAATTATGTGTTCATACCCTGCTAAGGATTTCTGACAAATTTCTAGTTGCTCTTGCAGGTAAGGCAACAGTTGCTTCAGGGTATCGTCCCCGACACAGCATTCCACGACGTTGCTTTTCTCGTGGGCACGCATCATGATCTTCACCCAAGACTTATCGATCGTGTTGAATCGCTTGGCTTCCTGAAATGAACGAAGACGGATTCATGAGCAAGTAAGAAGTAATTTAAAGAAACAGAGAACTTATTTTATTGCTGTGATCGGAAAAAGATGATTTAATATGCCGTGAAACAATATTCTTCTTCCTTTTGCTAAATGAGGAGTGATCAGTATACTTTGACACTGTGGGTGAATGGTTGTTGGGGACCGATAAGATCGAACTCGCAACTTTAGGGTTTGTACCCGAGTAACATAACCACTAAACAAAAGGGACACTCGCAAATTAAAAAAAAAATTCAGAATCTTATTTTTAAAGTTCACTCTCGTACAAACTGACGGCCTAGTTCTTACCTTAAACTTCTGAAACTATCCCACGAGAAACTGATAATTATTGTCAAGTCTGAAAAACTGACAGTACCCTCCTCAAGGTTTCGGATTGCCCCAGGACCGAACTCGAGACATTAGAGTTTGTAGCAACAGGACCATTATATAAAAGTAAATACTCTTGCACAGAGGATGTTATCTGGCTTATGAAGGTTTCACCGCATATTCTCTCCCACCAGTGAGTCGGTGTCGAGATGAATGAAGCATTTGCGCCAAGCGTATGACGAAACTGTATGAGTTGTTGTTGGTGATATTGGCAGATGTTTCTTAATGCGCCTGATGACTTTTGCTGCTGGTAGAGGGAGCCACAATAGCTGTACGAAGGCTGCTTATTCAAGGTCGCGGGTCACCATTGAAGATGAACGAGTAGGTTAGAACCGATAGTATCGAATTCGCAACGTTTGAGTTTGTAGTAATTGTAACATAGCCACTAGACAAAAATAATTACTCGTGCTTGAAGGATGTTATTTAGCTTGATATTTTCTTATTTAACAGTAGATACATTTTCAAAAGGCTGACAAAAAACTATGATATCATATCTGATATTTTATCTCGAAATTGGTCGAGCTCCAAAATTTTGTGCCAACTAGAAATATTGAAAATGAAAGTTTAAAAAAACTATGACTAAAATACACACATACATACACACATACACACATATATACACACACACACACATGCATGCATGCATGCATACACACACACACGTACAAACATACATACACATACACACACATACACGCATACACACACACATACATGCATGCATGCATACATACATACATACATAAACATACATACATACATACATACATACATACATACATACATACATACA
>JAOUZG010016704.1:4349424-4371693 GCA_026289955.1 Argiope argentata | reverse complement strand
TATATATATATATATAACTCTGCGCTTTTTTACTCTCTTATTGTTACAATAGTCTCTGTTAAGAGAGTTACATCCGATTTCCCCTGCGCACTGGACAAACCAAATGTTCGGATTGACATGGCAATTAAACAGTGCACTGTGGTGAACGCAAAATATGTCCAATAGTGGTGCATGTGGATCCGATACCCGTTATTAGAGTGGTGGTAACTTAATCTTAGATAGAGGAGAAACCGATTACTTATACTACCCATATTATATGTGCCCCTGCTGCTATTGAAGTCCAAAAAAGTTTGTATAAATACATTTGTTGGTTAGACAAAGAGGCAACACTTATGTGAGTGAATGTAAGAAGACACACGCATATAATTTTTGTAATATGTTCCTTGAACATGAATAACAATTGATATGTTAGAAAAGTATAGTGTCTTTTTTATCTGTTACTTCTTTTCACAGAAAAAAATGCGCACTATTTGGAGAAAATGCATCTTCCCTTTTGATAGATTTTGTCCGAAATTCGATGAAATACCATTTTGATACATGCAAAAGAGTAAGTGTCATTTTTCGTCTGTCTGGCTCGAATAGTTTTTGAGTTATCGGTTTGGCATCCGCTCTGGCAGATAAAGCGCCGAGGAAGACGAAAACATCGAAATAAATCACAAGCTCTTGACTGATGCTCTATGTGCATGACGTATAAGGGAAAGTAAAATGTTGGAATAAGGTGGAATAGTTTAAAAATTGCTTACCCTATTAATATAAGTTTCGTGAATCATTATTACGAGCTCTGAAAATTTAACTATAGCATGTTGAGCTTTTATGGGTTTGTACAGATTCTAGCTTACTAGACGCATTCTAAAAAAAATATCGAAAACTTTTGAACATCGGCTTTGTTTATGCTTTTAAATCTGAAGGGCATTGTGTAGCCATTTGGATACACTTTTTAATTTCCATTTATTAGTATCACATGACTGTTCCAAAGGGCACAATGGGTGTTTGGAAATACTTTTTAACAAAGATTTATAGAACATTCCAATAAATAAAAATACAGACATTAGAATTATATGTAAATTGGAAATTCAAAAATACCAAGATTCATGTTGCATGAATGGTTTTACCGTTAAAAATAACATCAAACTATTGTTTGACATTCTAAAAAATATAGATGAAAAGAGACTTTTATTTTTATTGCAGAATTTTATTATGCGGTTTCTGTCATTCGAATATTGTTTAACTCATAATGTAGCCATTTCTCAAAATTGAATTTTTATCATGTGAGAACATGTTACTGCTTTCGTCGGTGGATTTTGAATAATTAAAGGGGCGAATAATTGAAGCTTGAAATTGCGTAGGAAATAAATAAATCATTAATGGCAATATTCGTCAAAATCTTTTAATCGCAAATTTTGTTTAACTGCTTTTATCAGTATTGCTTTATTATTATGTATGCTTTTTTGAAAGTAGATGCGTTTATAAAAGGTTGGACCTGTTTGTAACAGTATCACTTTACTATTGTGATAAATAATAATGTTTCAGATAAATAATGACTTATAAAATAATAATGTTCCTACATGATAACCAGAATGTTGTTAAAAAATTTTTAATAAATTTTTTAACCCTTTCTTGGGTTTTGGGAAGATAACTTCCCACCTCTGTAATCTTACAAAATACACTTATGGGAGATGCAAAGGGACAAAAAAATTGAATCCGCTACATGTATATGAATTCAGCTTTGCAACAGGCTTAACATCTTTTGATGGCAAATAATCACTATTAATTTTTTTTGTGACTGTTAATGGTTTTTTGTGAAGTATACTTCTCATCCCTGAAACTTTAATCTATATTAATAAAAATGCAACTCGAAATGCGTTGCTAAGCGCAAAACTGGAGAACGGCTCGACCAATTCGGCTAATTTTTTCAAAATATTTTTGTTAAGGCACGAGGATGGGTCTTATGGAGAGAAAAAATTAAAAAACCTGAGTGGAAAATAGTTAAAACGACACTTTTCTTACTTTCCCGCCAAAAATCTTCATTTCCTTCCCCCCATAACAACTGAGTTAGATAGCAGGAAGTAATAAATTATGATTTGTTTGGAAAGAAATACGCGAAGTCAGTTGGTTTTCATTCATAGATAACGGGATGTTTAAAAAAGAAAGAAAATAGTTGCCTTTATTATTAGTCGGTATGAATATTTAATCTATGCTTGCTCGAAATAAAGTCTGGGCAGGGAAGAAAAAAAGTAATAAAAAAGGTTTTATAGAAAGAAAAGTAGTGAAAAAAAAGGATAGAAAAGAAAAGAAAAGGATGTGTGTGTCACCATTATTTTCTCTGTGCGCGGCATTTTCCAAGCTGTTTTTAAACTTCCGCATCTCTTGAAAACCAATTGTGTCTTTATTTGTTTAGTGTGTTTACATTTATGAAAATTTGAATCTCATTATTCTATAAAAAGGTAGAATTTTAGACCTTTCCCTCCACCATTTAAGTAAAATATCAATTCGGGGACAATCGTTGCTCGGATAGAAAGAGAAAGATGAGTAGTACAGTGAACAGATCATCTGAAGAAAATTATACTAAATAATACTATAAATGAATTATATGATTATCAAAATTTGTTTAGTTTAAAAATATTTTAGTGAAAAACCTGTTATGAGACACAGCTATATAAAATATTATATGAAAATCTTATCGAGCATTAATACTGGCGAACCGACTGGTCGCCAAAGGCGGCTAGTAATAACATAAAATTTGGCAAAATAAAATATATTTCCTTAAATAATGTAGTATAGTAGCTAATAAAACATAAAAAAGAGGGAGAAATTCAAAAGAGAAATAAATGGCCGAGGGAAAGGTAAAATTATATACAGCTGTTTAAAATTTAATGAGTGCACATGGAGTCTCGACATATTTCTCCCATATTCACGAATCTTTACTGGCAGGTGAACAAAATAACACTTCAACGAGGTTTGAAGCCCTCATTTCCTAGTTCATCATTAACATTCCATATTTTCGGTGGTTTTCATAGATGTTTTCCTCGTAATTGCTTTTGGTGTTGTTATTTTTATTATCAACCCCAAAAAACAGATACTACTTGAAAGAGGTCAATAAGTTTTTGCTTTAAAGAAATCTGTTTTGCAATTTCATCAAGATTGCCTAAATTTTAGAAAAATTTTAAAACAATAAATTTTTTTTTCCGAAAAATGATTAGAATTAAAATTGGTACTACTGCATAAAACGTATTCTCAACATTTTCTTTTCTAAATTTGTTTCAGGCCATCATCAGAATTTTTCTCTTTATTTCAAAGCAGATAACATTAAAATAATTAAGAGCTAGAACGGTCAAAATATTTGTTTCGTTTATTTTTATCATATCAGAACATAATGTTGTTTTGGGAATGAGGTTTTTGGTGTCAACAAAAATACGTAGGCGAAAAATAAAAAACAATTCGCAGGAGAAAAATAAAAATATTAGATCTGCACGAGTATCTAAAAAAATCAGCTTTTAATAACGCGTTTCCATGGCACTTACAAAAGCTCTGATTTTTAAAAAAATCAGTTAATGACTACCGCAAATAAAACCTTGAGGTATGTCATGTTGAGCACGTGACTATATAAAATGAAATAAATAGTTTCAAAGTTTTTGGATCGTTTACAATACTAAAGTGACTCATTTAAAGGAGCAATTAAAATGAATAAAAATATAATTTAACTTGCAGGAGCACGTGGTGCTTGGCCTTTCAAAAAATGATGTCCTGACGTGATACATTGAAATATGTATAGCAGATTTCATTTCAATCTTTTTAAATACTATAATTCAAACTAATTGAGAGTTTAATACGAATTATTTAATCATTTGTTTTGTCCTAATGAATTCAAAGTTTTTCTTCACAGAATTGTGGCAAAAGATCTACTTGAAAAAGGTTTACTCTTTCACTGCTTTGGCAAAGTGCCAAACTATCTCATAATGTGTTAAAATGCAATGTTTGATTAAGAAATATAATATTTTTAATCGTATAGTTTATTAATTTATTTACCTACTTTGAAATATAACTTAATTCTGTATGAACATCTAACAGATATCATATCATGTATGGCGCCACGTTGGCCATATTGCAGCATTGATCACATGATGCTTTCCCGCCATAAATGGTAGATGATAGTTTGGCAGTGAGCCGGTGAGATTCTTTTTCATTAATTAATGAGTTTTCATATTCTCCAAATTGCATAAGGATGTATAAAATCACAGCTTACCTATTCTGGAACTCAATTAGTTCGTTGGTGATTTTGTCTATATCCACATTATTCCACAAAATGTCCTGATATCCGTTCACTTTGTCCAAGACATCGTTGTACAGCTTGTAGAGTTTCTGCATCATTCCAAGCTCTTTTCGTATGTAATGCAAGCGGGGGAACTCTTTGCATTTGTAGCCAAATAGTATGGCGCCGTCTGTGTAGGTCATGTATTTTTGCCACAAACCATCAAATCGATTCTGTAGAAAAAAAAAACAAATGCAATGTTATGCATTTTAAAAAATCTTGCATAGATTGGCCCAGTTTAAATTCACCAATTAAGAACAGCAGTTTAAAGAACCTCAAATGATAATGGGTAAGTATTACTTTACTTAAATTCATTTTATCTTTAGCTTGAAAAAAAAAGTACTGTTTTTACGAATTTGATACCGAATTATCAAAGGCTTGATTTATTTGCCTTTCTTTTAATTTTATCACGTGAGAACATGATGTTATTTTCGTTAGGAATTTTTGAATAATTGAAAGCGACGAATAATTGAAGCTCGAAATCGGGTAGGCAATGAATGAAACATGAATGACAAAATTCATCAACGTCTTTTAATCGCATATATTTTTATCAGCTTTTACCAGTATTGCATTATCATTATGTATGCATCTTTGAAAGCAGATACATTTTTAAAAGGTTGATCTGCTTTTACCAGTATTGCATTATTATTACGAATTGCTTCTTTGACAGCAGCAGCGTTTTTAAAAGGGTTGATGTAGAACTATGACATCATAGTTGTTATTTCATCTCCAAATCAGTAAAGCTCCGAATTTTCTTTACCAGCAAGAAAAATTAGAAATGAAAGTTAAAAAAATATGATTATATATAGAGGAATAGAGACCAATAGAGAAGTCTCATGATTGTTTCAAATCGGTTTAAACTGGTTAATGATTTAAATTAATTAAGACAATCCACTTAATCCTGTTCTCACATGATAACTTGACATTTGCGATCTTTGATTTCATTTTCTTTGGCTTTATTAGATTTAATTTTAAAGTAATCAAATTAACAATAATAATTTAATTAGAAAATTAAATCATAATAATTATGACTCGCATACAGCAAATTCTGTTTATTGACGTCACTGTGTACATGAGCATAAACTCTTATTCGATATAATCTCAATGCTTGCATGTAAAATGCAAAAGCTAAAATAATAAAAAGCGTTTTAAAACACATTAAAATATTAAGATTACGAAAAATCTCAAAATATTACTAAAAATCTAATTTTTTAAATTTTTAAGTAGTTTAAAAGTTATTTGTGTAATAACGTATTCTGAATTTATAAAGAAAAAAATTAAACATTTTTATTAATTTTTAATTAAAAATTCTCTATCCTTAAATTTCAAAAGTCCATTTTTTTACTTAGCATCTATTACAGAAAATGTTACAAGATTTCATAAAAGATTTAAGTTTTACGATACGTTCTGTTGAGCGCGTTGAACTGCCTTGAGATTTGGATGTAATGTATTATTTATAGTATTCATGTTGTAAAATACTTTTAAACTCATAATAAAATAATATAAAGCTAATAATCATATTCCACTTTAAATTAACTGTACAAATTGCCTTGGTTATTAACAATTATGTTTAATTAAAATTTATAGCATAAGAGTAAGTGATACATTTACTGGACCTTTGAATTTCATAAGCACATGTAGTTACGTTAAATATAAAATATGTTCACAGACCTGATACTCAGCCAGCCTGTTGGATGCTTCCATTGCAGACAATCCAACCACTAAAGGTCCTTTCTGTTAATGAAAATGAATGCTATTAATACATATATTATATAAAAATATCTTAATATTTAATTTCATTAATTTCATTAATTTTAATTTCATTAGTACTTACAACAATTTTGTTTTTAATTTTACTTATTTTGTAATTGATTCCGACTTACCTCTTGATAATCTCGTTGGAATTTCTCGAATTCATTTGTGAAACTCGAGACATTCTCTGTCAGTTGTTCCTGGAATTGCGTCTTCATGTCCAAGAGTTTGTTCTGCGTTTCGATGGACAGTTTCTGGGTCTGCTCCCACAAATATCGCAGGTTTTCGATATTGTCCAAGTCTTCTTTGTTAGGCACCAACTTGTAGACAGAAAGAGTAGCATAACATTCCTGTAATTACATCAAAATCCAGTTCTAGTTAGAATTAAAATATTAATACAAATGCTATTCATATTTTTCTTTCTTCTTACTAAAACTTCATTATCTTAGATTCTGAAGAAATTTACAGGAATATATATACAAAAAGTTACAATAATTTATCTATATCTATATCTATCTATCTATCTGTCTGTGTGTGTGTGTGTGTGTGTTTATTCAAGGTTTACTTTAATCAGTGTATGTTTACTTTCCATTTAAAATCAATTGGGCCGAAAAAGACAGAAAACATGATTCAAAAGTGCAGTGCAAATAAAGGAGCTGTATAATCAATCAGCTTAACAAGATGAGGTCGACAGTGTCTTTATAAAACAATATGTGTCTTGTAAAATTGTTGAATTCTTTCTTGCTTCTACAGTGGCTTGCTGTATAAATTTAAATGATTTGAACGCGAGATTAAAGTCGACACATTAGAGACAGGTCGTGGCATCTTCAATGCAGAAGTTCAAATTCGAGTTTCGCGTGTGTAATATGAACCATTCAATAGATCATCGTTCGCAATGATCTTTCTAGATGAAAACTCATTCGTGAATATTTTGACTATACGGAAAATTTTACACCCTGTTCAGGGACTGACAACACCGTTTCTTCATCTTGTACACACTACTGAATGGATCAGTATTTACTGATTGTTACGGCTGATTGCTATCTTCAGTATTATCCGTTTATGACACTGCCCTATTCATCAAACTAATATTCTCTTCGAGGCAATCTGTTGGATTATGGATAGATGGAAACTCGTTGCCTTGTTAGAGCATTTCATTTCCATTTGTATTGGATGGAAGGATATGGATGTACTCTCATGAGTCCAAGGATTTTTATCTATCATTGAGGAACCGTTCAGTCTGATGGAGTCTCTAGAACCCCATTGAATGAAAACTGCTTCATTCAGTGTTGTCGGGGTGGTCAGTTGTACACAAGAAAAAGATGACGTGCTGTATTTTTAAAGTGTCCAGGAGATACCACACACCACAAACTGGCTACTACGACCACTGGAAAGTGCACAGAAAAATCTGAATGGCAGGACCACCACAACAACTGCGATTGTGTACTAAGGGCCATCACCGGCCACTGTACAAACCGTCCCTTGGAAAGTACGTCTTATCATCGATGGAAGAAGCCAAACCCTCAACTCTATTGTGTACTCTCCAGGGTGTCGAGAAACACCAATCGCCAAGCCAGAAGCTTTCCATCCTTAATTACCAGGGGTCAACCACCGTAGGAATGAAGCAAGATATGCAAAAAAAAATTTAGCATCGAAATATTGACTATATCAGAATCAAATGAACCCACAAAAAAGATTACAATTAGCTCTAGAAGTTACTATCACGAGTCTCAAATTGCCACGAATTACATCAGGAATTTTAGTTTCGGATAATCTGAATAGCCAAACCATTGCAACAGCAACACTGGTGAGAACTGTGGCTGAGTTCTAAGGGCCATCACCAACCACGACATAACCCTTCCCTTGGGAGGAAAGAGTTATGTCGTCATATATGGCAGAAAACAAAGCCTCACCTTTTTGTGTACTCACCAGGGTGGCGAGAACCATCCTCCATATCGGAAGCTTTTCGTCCTTAATTATGAGGGATGGATAACCGTGGGAATGAAGCAAAAGATACAAACAAATTTAGCGTCGAAATATTGACTATATCAGAATCAAATGAACCCACAAAAAAGATTACAATTAGTTCTAGAAGTTACTATCACGAGTCTCAAGTTGTCACGAGTTACCTCTGCGAATTTTGGATGGCAGATAATCTAAATGGAACCACCGCAACAGCAACACTGATGAGAATTGTGGCTGAAATCTAAGGGCCATCACTGGCCACGGCATAACCCTTCCCTTGTGAAGTACATCCCGTCATCGAATGCAAAAATTTGAATGGCCGGACTGCCTCAAAAGCAACACTAAAGGCCATCATTGGCCACGGCCGAACCCTTCCTTTGGGAAGTACGTCTAGTTATCGATGGGAGAAGCCAAACCTTCTTCTTTTTGGGTACTCACCAGGGAGGAGAGAACCATCCACCATTCCAGAAGCTTTTCGTCCTTAATTACGAGGAATGGACCACCGTGGGAGTGAAGCAAAAGATACAAACAAATTTAGCATCGATGTATTGACTAAATAAGAATAAAAAATGCCATCAAAAAACATTCCGATTAATTTTCGAAGTTGCTATCGTGATTCTCAAGATGCCACGAATTACACCTGTGAATTTTGGATGAGGATAATCTGAATGGACGAAACGCCCCAACAGCAACATTGGTGAGAAGTGTGGCTGAGTTTTAAGGGCCATCACTGGCCGCGGTATAATCCTTCCCTTGTGAAGTACGCCTGTCATCGATGTGAGAAGCCAAGCCCTCATCTTTTTGCGTACTCACCGATTCACCACTCAATTTAGCATAGAATTATTGTCTAAATCAGAAATACCCACCAAAATATTCCGATTAGTTTTCAAAATTACTATCGTGATTCTCAAGTTACCACGAATTACATCAGTAATTTTGGTTGGAGGATAATCTGAACAGCCAAACCATTGCAATAGCAACACTGACGAGAACTGTGAACTGAATTTTAAAAGCCATCACCGACTACAGTATAGCCCTTCCCTTGGGAATTCTATTCTGTCATCAATGGGAGAAGCCAAACCCTCTTCTTTTGGGGTGCTCACCAGAGTGTCGAGAACCAGCTACCATTCCGGAAGCTTTTCGTCCTTAATTACGAGGAATGGAGCACCGTGGGAATAAAGCAAAAGATACAAAAAAAAGTTAGTATAGAGTTATTGACTTTATCAGGATCAAAAATACTTTCAAAAAGGATTCTGATTAGTTTTCGAAATTTCTATCGTAATTCTCAAATTGCCACGAAATGCATCGTGAATTTTGGATGGAGCATAACATGAATTGCCGAACAGCCGTAAAAACAACACTGTCTAGAATTGTGGCTGAGTCCTAAGAGTCCTCACCCGCAGCAATACAATTTTCCCTTGGGAAATATGTCCCGAAACGATGAGAGAAGCCAAACCATCTCCTTTTTGTGTACTCACAGGGTGGCTGAAATTTACCAACATGCCGGAAGCTTTCCATCCTTAATTACTAGGGGTCAACCACCGTTGGAATGAAGCAAGACATGCCAACAAATTTAGCGTAAGATTATTGATTATATCAGAATCAAAAATACCCACAGAAAAGGTTTCGATTAGTTGTCGAAGTTGCTATCGCGATTCTCAAATTGCCCCGAATTACATCTACGAATTTCGGATGGGGGACATTTACCTCCACCGGTGTGATGGCAGAATCGATGTCCACTTCCTTCTCCCGGATCTCTTCGAGGACCGAGATAAGCTCTTTGATCTCCTCCGTTGATTTGAAGGGCTGCTGGAGCCTCTGCATGAAGTTCTTTACCTCCTGGCTGCACCGCTGCATCTCGGTCTTGTACTTGGAGCGGCAGGCGGCTCCGAACGCCTCGCACCACTTCCAGGTCTCCGTTTTGAGTAGCCTGTTCACTGGACCTTTACAGAGATTTATTCGAATTAGTGTTTGTTTGTTTCTAATGGTACATGCAATGGCCAAGCTTGTGGCACTAGCTTCATAAGCCGGATAACATTTAAGATTTCAAAGTCACCTTTTGGTGTAGTGGTCATGCTACTCGGCCACCGGCCCTAGCGTCGCAGGTTCATATCGCGGCCTTCAATCGGTACAAGCTCACTGATGCAGTAGGATATTTTAAGCCTTCTCTTGTTTTTAAGTAGCCCCAACTAGGGACAACACCTCACATTCTCTTGCACAACCCCTTTTTACTGGAAGGCAAATTCACACATATCACCGATAGAACAGAGGAAGAACAACTATTCCCGAAAGCAGGACTTGAACCCGGAACACCTAGATTTAGTAAAGGCGCTAGCCCTGTGACAGGATATTGATAATCGAATACGTAATTTTAAGAAATAAAAGTATTGATTGTTCACTTCATTAGCTATTTTATTTGTGTTTCTGGGTTAGCTTTTTATATTTAATTTTTTCTTTTGGTCAATTTTATATACCTTAGGTTCTTGAGTTCATTTTAATTTAAGATTCTAGTTTTATTTCCTTCCTGTATCACAACGTATTCTATTTAAGTAACTTATATTATTATCTTACTTTATTTATTCTGATTTATTCCAGTTTTATTATCATGTCACAGCATGATTTTGTTTTTAGGATGAGGGTTTTAGAGTCCACCAAAATCTACAGGCGAAAAATGAAATTTTATTATCTGCACGATCATCTCAAAAAATCAGCTTTTAATTACGCATTTCCATTGCATTCACAAAAGCTCTGATTAAAGAAAATAAATTAATGACTACAGCAAATAAAACCCAGAAAAATGTCATTTTGAGCACTGGATTGTATGAAATGAAAGAAATAGAAAATGCGATATATTTTTTAATAATAATTGCGATACAAAGTGTTTTTTTTATCATTTGCAATACTAAAGTGACTCATTCAGCGAAACCATTAAAATGAATAAAAATATAATTTTAACTCGCACGAGCAGGTGGTGCTTGGCCGTTCAAGAAATGATGTTCTGACACGATACTTTGAAATATGCAGAGCAGATTTCATTTTAATCTTTATTTCATTTTATGCTCTTTTAAAAACATACTGTTTATTTTCGAATTTGGAGACCCTCCGTGGTTTTGAACATACTTTAGAATGCACTTGATTCATGAAAACAACGGTGAGTGGAAAGATGAAATGAGGAGATATATACATTTATCAATCTGATGTACTCAGATTATTCACGGCAATAGAAGACGTAATAACTGTTTATCCTTCTCCTTATCCATTCTTAACTAAATACAATCGTCTGAAAGTGCTACTGTCAGAATCAATAAAAGAACGGTATTCGAATACAATAAATCATTATTGTTTTGACAAGAATCAAAGATCTTCTGTGCGATGATGGCTAGGTTAGGGATATTTAGAAATCCGATGTGGAGAAATTTATTACCGGTCCCTTGTAATTTTTTTCTCTTTTGCCTGTAATGGCTTGTTGTATAGGATTACTTCGCCACGACTTATCACTTTAACACAAGTCTTCAATTTTATCGAAGTTTAGGCTTTATATTTAGCTGGATAATGGATAAAATAATCGACTCAATTAATGTGTTTTTATCCTATCTTTTGTGATGCTAAGAATAAAGTAAGAGCTCTTTCAAAACACATTCTACTACTTTCGCTTTTTACAGTTTTTATGTCAGATTAATTACATTTCCAGATTATTTATACCCTTTTCGAAAATTCATACTATTGCTTAATATAGTAATTGAAAAAAAACTTCTTCAAAAAATACGTTGGAACATGTAACTCACTTAATGAAAGCTTGATGCATCCCAAGACTGTCTCGTTAGGTTCCATTTCAATGTCCGCTCGAACTTGAAGATAATATTTAATCTTATCTTCGAAATCGATCAGTTCTCTTCTTTTTGATACGAAGGTTTGAATTTCTTCGTTTCTAACTTTCCCCCATAGGTGTTCATATTTGGAAAATAATTCTAGATAGTTATCCAATTCCTTAAATTGGAAATATTTTTCATTAGCTAATAGAATAGAACTATAATAACAATCCACAAATAATACGGAGTAAGTATTATAAAGAAAATTTAAAGGGAATTCCTAGTTAAGTCAACGAAAGAAATTTTTTATTTTAGTTACTCTTCCTTAAATAATTACAATTAATATAAATAACTTATCAAAAAAAGATTGATTATCGCAAGAAATGAACTCGCATCTTTCACCTTCGAATGAAAAATGCTGAAATCCTTGCATTTTATTAATTGAGGTACTGCCTGCTGACTTTCAATCTTCATTGCAAACTGCTAAAACTCTATTTAAGGTATTAAGAATTAGTTACATTTAATGAATTAATTAATATTTGAAAAACTGTATTCACATCGAGTGTCATCCGCTAGAAATTTTAAAAAATGTATTTGAACTTGAGTGGATTAATAAAAAGCATTTTATTAACGATTAAAAATTAGATCAAGATATATATATAGGGAAAGTTTGAACTAATAGTAGGAATTGAAAAGAATTGAGGAAAAATTTTGTGGCGCCATCTGTTGGTTCGAAACTAAACTGTTCAAATATAAAATATTATAAATTTACTTACTTTTATTTTTCATGAATAAATATTTGAAAAAAATGTATTAACTTTAAGTGTCATCAACTACAAGTTTTTAAAAGATGTATTTGAACTTCAATAGATGAATGAAAAGTATTTTATTAACGATTGAAAATTTGAATAGATATACAGGAATAGGGTGAACTAATAGTAGGAATTGAAATGTCATACCAGTTTTGTGTTCTTTAGACATGTTTGGATAGATCCATATAACTGCAATACTTCCTTGTCTTCAGACACTTGTCGGAATATTGTTAGACCAGTAGTCGAGATGTCCGATTTGCTTTGACTTTTGTATAAACCGCCTTCTTTCCCAAGTTTATGGTCATCGCCACGATCTGGATCCTGAAAATAAATTTCATCTTTTCCAGGTTAAATACTACGTTAAAAAAATATATAAATGATAAAATTTTAAGATGAAAAACCCATTAGATATTTAATTCTATCATGTGATTTAAGTTTTTTAAGTATTAAAACTATTTAAATATTAATGTTTCCTTATAACAGTATTTTTTTTAGTATACATATTTAATGCTTCTGTATTCTTTCATTTTTTTATATGAAAACTAAATGTTATCATTGATTTTTTGGTGAAAACTAAGTGATATTGTTGATTTTTGGTGAAAATTAAGTGATATTATTGATTTTTTGGTGAAAACTAAGTGATATTGTTGATTTTTTGGTGTAAACTAAGTGATATTGTTGATTTTTTTGGTGAAAACTAAGTGATATTATTGAATTTTTGGAGAAAACTAAGTGATATTCCGTGAAGTTTTATTTTTTAAATATAAAATCTAATTATATGTTTTAAGTTCCCATATAGGTTAAGTTTTATTCTCAGTTCCTATCCATTTTCTATAGAAAAATGGAATTCAGTTCTAATAGCTCCTTTATTGAACTATTTACAAATTTTACTTGCAACATAATTTTGAAAAACCGTATTTTCTAAGAAACGGAAAAACGTTACAAGAAATTTCCTATAAACTATAGTCGATTCTCCTAAATACTCAGAATACTAGAAATTGTGCTTTCAAAGGTATTTTTAAAGAAATATATTTTCATGTGAATTGCAACACTTGCCTTATACTGCCATTGGATAATCTGTCTGGATGCTGAAATGATGTCCATGGCTGCTTTATTGACAACCTCCTGAATGTCGTCCAAAGATGGAACCATTACCAATTTCTTATCCTTCAGATGCACCTCGGCCTTGAACCAAGGATTCTTCATTAAACTCTCTTCAGGACTCGCTGTTTCTATGAGAGAAGGGTGCACTATAATTATATCTTTATAAAATATAAATTTTGTTTCGTCTAAGTACTAGTTGATATCTACTAAATTGTTCGGGATAAAAATATGTTCAAATCTAAATACTTTCAATACTATAGCACTAATAAAACGGTTTTTGATACAGAATTTCATGTACATTCTCATTGTTGTTTTCTAGCTAAACCTTTTTTTCTTTTAGTCTATATATTTGAATCATCAGCGTTTTGTAAATTTTTGAATTTTATTTTATTTCCCCATAATTTTTATAATGATAACAAGAATTACTTCATATCATGTTATATTATTAAGCAAAAAAATACCGTGGAGTTTTTTTTTTATCATGTAAGAACATGATGTTGTTTTGGGATGCAAGTTTTGAAATCACCTAAATTCCATAGACGAAAAATGAAAACTGTATTATCTGCACGAGCATCAAACAAAATCAGCTTTTAATAACGTGATGCCATTGCATTTACAAAAGCTTTGATAAAAAAGAAGTAATTTAATGACTACAGCCAATAAAATCTAGAAAAATATCAGTTTCATCACGTGATTATATGAAATGAAATAAATAGGAAATGTGATATTTTTTTAAACAATCAATGCGGGACAAAGTTTTTTTTTGATCGTTTGCGATACCAAAGTGACTCATTCGATGAAACAATGAAAATGAATAAAAATATAATTTAACTTGCAAGAGCACGTGATGCTTGGCCGTTCAAGAAATGATGTTCTGACATGATGCATTGAAATATGCATAGCATACTTCATTTTAATCTTTTTATTTTTATTTTTTCTGTGCTCTTGTGACTGAACGAAAACGTATGAGAACAAAACGTATCAACGGATGAAGTTTAACCATTCTTTTCCCAAATCTCCCTCTTCGGTAGCGTTATGTAATTTATTGCGCTGAAAAGGATTATATAAAAATATGCAAAATTAAATGAAATATTATATTAACTGAATTAATGTCACCGGGGTCATTGAATAGTGTGAAAATTAAAAGGTATGCATATTATAAAATAAAAGCAAATGTAAAAATCCTGCCTAGGAATTAGTATTTAAAAACAGCAATATTTTGATCACAACTTGAACAGTGCTACACACTACATTTTGGACAATATTTAGACAGACAGGAAAAAAGCAATTAAGAATTTGATATGAAAAAAAGGCTTAAATTTACAACAACAGAAACATTATCGTTATCATATTTGTAACAACAACAGAAAACATAATCGCAAAGAGTGTTTAAAATGAATTTTGAAATAATAAAGTTAGAGAAAATAAGATATGCCAATTAAGATGGTATGATTAAAAAGATAATTGTTTGCCCGTTAAGATGGATCCCATCATGGGGATATCAGAAATAGGATGGAAATGGAGAAAATAATAGGGGAAAATAGGGAAGTTGTACTGTGGTTAGTGAATATCAGCATGAACTCAACATCAGTTCCCGCTCCGTTACTCTTGATAAGATAGCCATTCAGTTCATTTCGTACCTTTAATCGGATTTCGAAGATTTCTTTCTCATAGTTATAAGATGACATATAAATCACTTATATGGCATCTTATAAATGCAATTATCATGCAATAACTATATCGGAATTTAGTGGAAAAAATGAGAAAAAACAATGGTTTGGGCTTAATTTTTGTTATTTTATTACATATCATAAAACATAATTAATTTTGGAAGTGAAAATAGTCCGTTTGATCTTATAGTAGACCTAATATGAGGTTACTTAATTTCATATTACTACTGTTCCTTATTCAAAGGTGTTCTTATAACAAACTGATAAATAAAAAAACGTGTGTGCGTGTGCATGTGCGCGTTTGCTTTCTTTATACGATAGATAAAATTTTAAGGAATTTATGTAACGCATGAAAATCAAAGATGAAGGGAAAAAATACATTTCATCGTTTTTTGGTGATTCTATTTTCGTTCTTTTCCGAATTTCATTAACCGGTGAGTCAAAAATAAAATTCAAATAGAAGTCACTGCATTTTTCTCGAGTTTCTTAACTAATTCTATAATTCCTTACCATTGTAAGAAGTACTGTACAAGAGTATTTCTAAAGAATCGCAAATAGATGCGATGACACTTTCCAGAAGTTTTTTACTGCACTGCTGCTGCAGCCCCACAGACACATCGGTGATTTTTCTCTTCTGCTGTTTTGCTGTAAGTAGAAAAAAATAAAATAATAAAGGGTAAATAATTAGGAAAAATATTAAATTTAAAGATGCTCGCATAAAATGCCTGTTTGATTTAGTTTTGGTTTTGAGTTCATTAAACAAAGTGTGTTCATATTTTTGACTTTACTCTTATTTATAAAACATTGAAAAAATTATAGAAACTATAAGGATTTAGATTACAACTCTAACGATGTACGTTTGTGCGTGATAAAAAATATTGAATTTGTAGAATTATCTTGAAGAAAATTGAGTCATGATATGTATATGTAATTCATAATTTTTGTTTGAAGCAGAAGGCAGTTTTGAAGACAGTGGAGTGACTTTCGAATTTTGAAGTTGGCTTTATTGCATCACAGAAAGCACGCATTATGAACAAGCAGAAGCAGCATGCATAACACAGAATGATACAAAACGGAATAAGGAAAAACCCAAGAAACTTTTATTCCTGTGAGTATATATTGTGAGATTTTAATAGGGACTTTTGACGCATGCCATTTACAAGTAAAGGAATCGTAAGGATCTTTTAAAAGAATGAATTAAGCTGAACAGTATTTTATCCTTTCACTCGGAATGTCGAAACTTATCGGCTTTTAGCTGATTCAGCAATTTAACAAAGCTCCTGTCGAAAAAAATAAATCAAATAAGTAGAATGGGACTACAAAATGAGAGAATATTTTAGAATGAATTTATTATGGGCTAGATTAAGATAAAACTTTGGATATTAATTAGGATTTAATTTAGATTTTAAAATATCATTGCCCGCGCACGCACACACACACACACAAACGTAACTCAGTTTATTTTAAAGATAAAATAGAATTAACAATAAAATTAAGTTTAATCCTCTGATATTATTATTTGTAAATCTGATTCATGGCTATTAAAGATACTGACAACAAAACCTCACTGGTGGAAATTCCACCTCAAAAATAGAAATCTCCATTTCGGAAAGATAAAGAAAGTAAAACATAAATAATTCCTTGAGCAGCTATTTAAAACAGTTAAAACACTTAGTCCCTCATATCACAGTGTATGCGCTTTTTCATTGCTGAAATAAATACTTTGAACATCTGGGAATTGAAAAATAATGTGCCTTGTAAATATTTTACCAAGAAATCTAGAAAAAACTTTAGATTTAATTTGCAAGATAGATTATTATTATTTACAAAGTGGGGTCTTTTTTATGTTAAAAGCTGCTTAGTTTTAGTAAAGCCGTAACGATATCTTGATAAGATGTCTTCGAAAGATTTTACATAACAATGCAGTCGGAAATAAACACGTTTTACGGATTCATTTTTGGGAACTATAACTCTAGTATTTTTCCTATGCAGAATTCAGTCAATTGCCATCCAATAAAGGTGGACTAAATATAAAGTAATAAATAATTTTGTGACTCTGTAACTTTAGAACTTTTTACCGACTTCCTGGCACAGAGGTAGCGTGAATTCCTTGGGATCTGGGATACCCGGATAGGGCATGGTTGTTCTTCTGTGTTCTATCTGTGAGGAGTGTGGATGCCTCCGCCCCCCACCGTAAAAAGGGGCTGTGCAAGCGACTGTGATGAGTGAGTAGCAAAAGTCGTACTCTTGGCCCGAGTTGGCACTACTACAAAACAAGAGACGGTCATTTGGCTTACATCTACTTCGGCCGGCTTGTCCATGACAAGTGCCATTAGTAACAACAACAACAGAACTTTTTTCAACAACGTATTGGGAAGACGAATAGTACATCTCATAATTACCATGTATTAACTACGATCTGATTAATCGTTGGGTCGAATATTAACTGGGAATCACTTGTGTTTATTACTGATTATGTAAAATCACAACAAATTTTATTCGTAATAAATGATTTCATTAAACAAACCTAAAAAATTCTTGCTGGTATCTGAATTTCAAATTTTTCGACAGAAGATAGTAAAAAAAGATGCTTACATTTCTCCTCTTCTTCATTGATGCTGCTCTCTTTGACGAATACCTCAATCACTTCCTGGATCGCATCTTCGACCGCATGGCTTCGCTTCTCCAAGAAATCAGCCCCCTCGGCAGCAGAAGTCTAAGTAATTACAAAGAAATCATCAAATTCTGCAACCCGCACTTTGAAAAGTTAGCACGGATTTCGAAAGTAAACACGAAAATCTCAAACTTACCGATAGTGTGCTTGAAAATGCTTCAATGGTGACGGGACTTTCCGGAGGCAAAGGACACAGCTCCACGTCCGCTACTTGGGATAAGGTTTCGTCCACTCTGTGGTTCAAGATCTTGCAAAGTCTGGAATGGGATTTAAGGGAGTTTATTTAAACGATATGACTCAATATCATTTCATACTTTTTTTCATTTTTTTTAAAAAATGTTTTGTTCTGATCGGACAAAGTATAAACAAATGCTGCGAGTTCGAGCTCGCTGAAAACTCTCCGTGTGTATGGTGGCTGGCGCACGTTAAATCTATTGCGAACACAAAGTCCTCAAAGAATAATACCACTGGGGGTACTGAGTCAGAGGTGATCGTTCTCTGTTCCAGATCTAAATTACGATCTGTGGATGAATGAATGAAATGAAGCCAGCCCCGTAAAAAGGGTTGTTATGTATATGTAGCTAAGTTGTACTCTTGATCCTAGTTGACGCTAATGAAAAACAAGAGACGCTCAATTGGCTTAAATCGCTGATAGGTCCGTAGGTTTGAAAAGTGATAAGTAACAATAACGCCAAATGCATTTTTTTCCCATAAATACAAAGACTTAAAAATCATTTATGTCATTTTTTGTAACCCTCCACCATTTTAATTTATGAAATAATGCAAAACTTATAGGATGAATAATTTTTCCAAGATTTTTCTTGAGATCTGAAGTAAGAGTTATAGCATTTATAACACAATGTTTACGATAAAAAATGTACTTTTTCAACCTTGTTTAGTCTCTCGTTTGCACTGCGAAAAGACTTATTTGTGTGTGTGGAACATGGCAACTATGCAATCATTGTAGTCTTTATCTGGTATTTTAAAATTTTTAATAAAATTTCTTAAAAAATCAATTTATAAAAGCGTAAATAAATTAGCAATAAATATTAAGTATAATGCAAAAACCAAAAAGAAAAGCAAAACCTATAATGAATCCATCCTGAAAACATTTTCAAGGGTCACCTTGAGGCAGGGTTTCAAACCAGGGATTTTTTTCTATGAAAGGTATGACTTTCGTGCAAAAATCGACCCCTTGTGATCCGAAAATATCAGAAAACTGAGGTTTTGGAGATAAGTTAGTATCACTACATTAAAAATAATTTCACAAAAATGAATTTAAAAAAATCTAAATAGGATTACAACAATTTTTTCAAAACCAAACAACATAAAACATAAAACTAAAATCATCAAAATATATACTAAGGTTTTAGAGTTAAAATTAGTATCACTAAGTTAAAATCACAAAATAACAGGCAAAATTTTTAGCATCTAAATAGAATTATAGAAAACTTCTTAAACCAAACAACATAAAGACCATAAGACATAAAGCCAAAATCATTAAAATATGAGCGCAAAACACATATCAATTGAAAATACAGCCCCAAAAAATAGTGTGAAGTGAAACAACCTACAAGTGCAATCATAGCTCGTCACTAATAGGTTTTAAAAAGCAATATTTACCAATATTGCTTCTTCAAACTGGTTTAAACTACTTAGTGACATAAATTATTTAAGATAAATAACGACTTGAAAATAGTAATGTTCTCATATAATAATTTGCGATTTTAGATTTCATGTTTCTTTTTTTATTTCATCCGTTTTCATTGTTTTAACTTAAAGTATGTCATGAAATTGCTTTCTTAAATTATAATCAAATTGTGTAAATTGTATAATCTTGTAATGTGCTACAATATTATGAGAAAAATAATTAACAATTCCAATCTACCATCAATAAATATTTCAAAGACATTGAAAATATGTATGGGAAAAAATTAGAGTTGAATATATTGAATAGTCACCTGTCGAACAGAGATTCGACGTGAGTAACAGTCTCGCAGTATTTCTCCAAAAAGGCATCAATGTTTAGACTGGACCAAGTGATGGTCGTCATTCCTGGCTTCAAAACATTGTCTAAGATCTCCAGATGGATTTCCAAAAGGGGAATCAATTCTTCTCTCGACAGATTCCTCAATTCTTTGTGTCTTTTCAATAGCTTCTATGGAAAAAGATAGCAGGGTGAGATGTTGAAATTCATTCAACAAAATATTAACTTAACTGAATTTCAACGACAGAAACTATTCTATAATATATTAAAACATATACCAATTACTAAATATTTAACTGAATTATGCATTAATATTTGGTTTTGGTGGCCAGTTAATACGCCGGGATTAAGGACTGATAAATATTTCAATTAAAAGTTTTATATAGTTTGACTTTAATGACTTTCTCTGCAATTTTTCAGAAATCCAGATTTTTCTAGATATGTAACTTATAATAAATTAGATACCTTTTTCCCCTCATTGTCCTATGCATTGTCCCGCGGTGGCCTGGTGGTGAGGTCTCGACTCGTGATTCGAATGGTTTGGAGTTCGGGACCCGATTCCACCGAAGAACCGTCGTGTAAGGGGGTCCGTTGCACGTTAAATACGTCATGGCCAAACGCGTTCTCGCTGGTGTGGAGTGGAGAGAAGAATGCCAGCTCAGGTGTTACTTTACTCGGTTGTGTCGTCCTGACTACGTTGCAATGACTTGATCCCGTTAGATCAAATAAACGGGTAGCGTTTAAACACAAATGCTTTATTTACAGCTTATATACAATAAAAATCAACAACTACTCATCTAGGTTAATATGCTGGGAAAATATTTACATCTGGGATAACAGTCCCACGACTAACAGATGGAAAACTAACAGGCTGTCAGCGTATCCGGCTACTGCAGGTAGCTCAAAAGATCTACCGATACCTCGGGTAGATCTTTTATCAAAATTTCGAAACTTCTCTCCAAAGAAAAAATCTCCCGTAGACCTCGAGATCACGTGTTGTCTCTCCAACTGTCCAGCTCTTCAACTCTGCTCTTTTCAAAACCTACCCTTTTATCCTCGGTCAAACTCCGCTCCTCATTTTCACATTGGTGTGCTGGAGATGCCAATCACCCACCAATTCTTCAGAAATAACCCCAGTGGTCAGCAGTTGACCGTGGGAATGTTTGCTAGCCATGCACCCTCGTAGCAGACCCTCCACAATAAGGAAATATTTACTTCTGGAGGTTTTTATACGCTTTCTTTCTTCAGAGAGCCTTAAAAAACACGTGTCTTTCATTTATGGACTCGATTCAAGTCCAGATGATCCCATTAAGGGGGAGAATCCTCCGTTTGGGGAAATCACAAAAAAAAGAGTCACAAGGAAAAGAATCGTTCCACAGATTTCCAGATGTAATAATGGTCAAACGTGTGTCTCTTAAAAAGGGAGAGATGTTTTGCAACTTCTTTACAATGTCCGTGGCTCAAAATTACGAGATCTGTTCCAAAATAGCCCTAGTACTACTTTACTACGGGAAGTTAATATAACTAAACTAAAATAAATTGTGATATACATTTTTCATAGTTCCAGTCTATATCTTTATTTATCCAATCATGTCACGAGGAAGAGAGACAGAATTAAAAAATGGGCACGATTCAAAAAAAATCTCCAAAATTCTAAAATTTTATTATATACACGCCTTATAACGAACGAAAAAAGTAAGTTGTGACAACATACTTTCCTCATTACCTAAGCCAGAAATTTCAGAACAGCTATAATAAAAATGATTTGAGTTTCACTTCAATAATAAAATATAGTTATAAAACACACTTAAAGCATTTTTAAAATTAATTAAAAATAGAATAAAAGAGCACAGTAAAAATTGTTGAGAAACAATCTATTAAATTTAAAAATAAAATAAAAATCACTTTTGTATTAGTATTTTCGAATTTTATAGGGGTAAGAAGCCAAAATTTTGATTTACCTTGACAAGAGAAACGCAGGGATCCCTTAGAAGAATCTGTTTATATCAGCGATTTATAATCCCTTCACTTGGCACGTGGAAGTAAAGATGCAATATTTTTACGCTACTTTATTTCAGTTATATAAATAGAAAAAGTGGAACGGGATCAGGAAATAAGAGAATATTTTAAAATGGCTTTGTTATGGGCTGAATAAAGCTAAAAATTAAGAAATTAATTACGATTTTT
>JAOUZG010016704.1:4330241-4345518 GCA_026289955.1 Argiope argentata | reverse complement strand
GAATGTTAAAAGAGCGTTAGTGGCTAGAAGTAGACATATGACTGGAAAGGCTTAAAAACCCGTTGGTGCTGGAAATAGATATATGACTGGTATGATAAAAGGGTGTTTTTGTCTAAAAGTAGAATATGACTGGTACGATAAAAAAGCGTTTGTGCTGGAAGTAGATATACGACTGGTACCGTAAAAAAAGAGTTTAAGCCGGAAGTAGACATATAACTGGTGTGGTAAAAAGTGTTTTTGACTACAAGTAGACCTAAGACAAATACGGTAAAAAAGGATTTTTATTGAAAGTAGAATGACTGTCACTATAGATACTGAGAGTAGATTGACTGTTACTGCAGATACTGAAAGTAGAATGACTGTTACTGCAGATACTGAGAGTAGAATAACATATGACTTCTAATGTAGAAAAGAAAAGGCTGAGACTGATATTAGACATACAATTGGTGACTGAAATCGTTTATAAAGTATTTGTGGTTGAAGATAGACATACGACAGCAAATAATTAGATAAACAATTATAAGAAGAACAGTTTATAAATCTACATACTTGAATTTCTTCAAAGACTTTCATGACTTCAGCAAAATCTTCGTCAAAATGGAGATCTTTATGATCCAGAAAATCGTAGTCTTTGCCTTTCATTCTGTTTATCGAATCTTCAAGGGAATAGGGAAGTTCATCCAAAACTAATGAGGTAAAATATAAGAATTGTGTAAAGAAAACTATTCAGTGAACCCATAACAACAAATAATTAGATAAGACTGAAAATATTTTAGTGGAAATTATTGATTAAAGTTAGGGGGCAGCAATATCATTACCATAAAAAGTATTAAGGGTAAAAAATAATTCTAATGTTTACCAAAGGGATAAAATAATGGATCAGAAGTTCAAATGGTCTCCAAGAAACTTTCTAACCGATTTTCTAGCAAAGATTATTTTTCCAAACTCTACATAAAACTGAAAATCTTAGAGAAGACCATCAAAGCTGCAAGTACTCAGATTTTAATTTTAATAGTCTCGCATATTAGAGTTTTGTGCTTTGCAGTACTATAGTAAAGAAAATAATATAAAATTAGGAATATGTATTTAGACTGGTGGAAACTAAAATTTGATGCAGGTCTGCTATTTTAGTAGCAATTAACTTCATTTAACTGTTATTTTAGTAATATTATTCCTAATAGAAAACCTTTCTTAGTTTAAGAATCATTTTATACTGACAAAAGCACACTTATTTTTTGATAATAAACGCAACAAATGGCAATAACATTTAGCAACTGCTTTGATCGGAAAACTTTTTGATTTAACTATTTGCATAAGAATTATTAAATATAACAATATACGACTCAAGAAATATTGTTAACCAAAGTACTATCTGTTTTAGATTTCATAAAGCCAGGCGTACATAGTAAAATGCTTCTTCTTAACTTCGACATTTTAGTTTTAGATTTTAACACATTTTTAATTCAATGTAATTCGAATGGTTTATATTAGGATATATTATTAGTTTTAATTTTAGTTATGTCATGAAAAGCATATATTTTTATTCATTTATAATGATTCACTTCCAGCACGGAATCCATTTTAATACCAGCAGATATTTAAGCAAACACTCAGCGGTAATAAATTATAATTTCTAAATAAGTATAACGAAACTGATAAAACAGCATTAATACTTCGCTTAGAATATTTAGTTCGGTTCCTAATGTTTTCATGAAATAATTCTAATTTGGATTCTAACCTTTTTTTGTGAATTCCATAGTAATAGGTGTTTAATTTTTAATAAATTTTTTTATTTGGAAATAGGATAGTAAGCAGCAGCTTTTTAATCAGTCTGCTTGCAACTCCTTTCAGTTCGGGGGGGTCTAGGCAGCTGCCTATTTTACCTTAACGGAAATCTCGCATTGAGTAAACACACACACACACACACTTTCAAGATATTAAAATAATTATGGAAATCGCAAATGTATTAGTCTAGATTTGAGCATTCTTTTTTTCAATAAGTCCAAGTTAAGTCTTGGAAAAAAAATTATAAATAAAACACAGTTTTCAATTTTAAATAGAATGTAAATCACTGTACATATACATGCTACCCATTCTGCTAAATAATTGATTTCTAAACCTTTAGAAATAGACATATGTTTCTGGATGTTAAACTAATGAAAAGAAATTAAATATTTTTTTATTTGCATCCATTATCACCTTGTCAAAAAAGAAACGAATTCTACTTTTTTTATTCAGTTCCTCGGTCGTATTATTCATTATTAAGAAAATGGCGTTTAAATGAATAATATTAAAACAAAAAATATTTCATCATCTTCCCTTAAAACTGAACAAGTTATGAAGCCTTGTATATCAATCACTATTTAGATTATTTTAGATCATTTCAATTGTCACCAGAAGGAAATTTCACAAACCAATGGACAGCCGTCCTTCGAAATTGTTGTTGACTGTTCTAAAGTAAGGAAATTTCAAAGACAACATTCTACATTGTCAGAATTTTTACGCATATACTGTTGTCAGAGGTGCTTTACGTCTTACGTTTTTCCGCCTTCAATAGCTCTAACAACATTAAAAAATAACTATCACAAATCATGTATGCCGGTGTCCAGGCATGGGTGTAACACGTCTTCCCCGTGATTAAGGTGTCCCGGTTAAGGCTTGGTTGTTCTTCTGTGTTCTATCTCTAAGGTGTGTGAATGTCCCCCCACCCTGTGAAAAGGGGGCTGAGCAAACGAATGTGATGAGTAAAGTAGGAAAAGTCGTACTCTTGGCCATAGTTGGTGTTACTTCAAAACAAGAGACGTAGATTAGGCTTAAATCGATGGCTACCTCTGCTAGCTTGTCCATGGCAGATGTCATAAGAAACGACAACAATGAATCACGTATAACTCAGATATGGACTTCAAACAACTAGAACTATCTACCATAAACTTTGAGTGCTCCTCATACAGAAAGAAATCTTTTGAAATAAAGATTTTTACTTGAAATTGAATTCGATCAAAATCAGCTTTTGATTAGTCTATTTTACTCCAAATCGAATCAAAGATCATAAACTTCGAAAATAAGAGAGCTTATCAACTGATTACCTTCCTGTTGGTAGTTGATGATGCTATCGTGAATTTGGACGCATTCGAAAAGTTTCAGCAATTTCTTCAGCCTGTTGCAGAAAGCGTCGAACTTCCCGAACACGAACACCTCGCAGAAGTGGAACTCTCTCGTCTGGGGCACCTCCGTTTCTTCCCTGACCCTCTGGAAGCAGGACTGGTACTCGTCGTTCAGCTGGATGCAGGAAGATATCTTCTTCTTGACGATTTCCTCCGACTGCTCCCAGACGGTCTTCGTGCAGTCGCACGAAAGGTACCTCTTGCAGGAGTTGATCATTTGATTGGTTATCTTGATGGAATATACATTACATTTGATTGGTTATCTTATCAGAATATACATTGCATTTGATTGGTTATCTTAATAGAATATACATTACATTTGATTGGTTATCTTATTAGAATATACATTGCAATTAATTGGTTATCTTAATAGAACATACATTGCATTTGATTGGTTATCTTATCAGAATATACATCAAAGCTTTATCTAAACTGGTACACGAATTTTTCATCATATACATTTCATACACGTTTTACAAGGTTACATCACAAATAAGTTTTTCAAGTTTAAGAATTATGGTGAAAACAAGTAATATAAAAAAAGCGTCAATTCCTACTTAGACCAACAAAGAAAGTTTTTATTTTAGTTACTTTTATTAAATAATTACTATTAATATAAATAGTTGATCGAAAAATGATTGATTTTCGCAAGAATTGAACTCGCATTCTTCACCTTCACATGAAAAATACTGAAATCCTCACAGCTTACCGATAGAGCTACTGGCTGTCGATTTCAATTTTCATTACAAACTGCTAAGACACAATTCAAACTATTAAGTTTAATGAATGAATTAATATTTGAAAAAACTGTATTAACATCGAGAGTCATCCACTACAAGTTTTAAAAAATATATAAATGAAAAATAATAAAAAGCTGAATAAAAAGTATTTTATTACCGATTCAAAAATTGAACAATATACTGATGACTCTCGATGTTAATATGGTTTTTTCAAATATGAATTCAATTATTAAATTTATTTCATTTTTGATACTTTAAATAGAGTTTCAGCAGCTTCTAATGAAAAATGAAATCGACAGGCAGCAGTAGCTCGATCGGTAAAATGCGAGGATTTCAGTATTTTTCGCGTGAAGGTGAAGAATGCGAGTTCAATTCTTGCGAAAATCGAAACTTTTTTGATAAATTGTTTATATTAATGATAAATATTTCTTAAAAAGTAACTAAAATAGCATTTTTCTTTGTTCATATAAGTAGGAATTGACTTCATTTTTTATTACATTACTTATTTCTTCTTTACTCAAGGAGATCTGAGTTCAAAATATCGATTAGTCAAATTATCATGTTAAAATTTTTTGACAAGACTTTCTGTTTATATGCATAGATAGTAAAAATGCATAAAAATAGGAATCATATCATTTTGCTTCTATAAAATGCGCCGACATTTCTATCCAATTTTAAATTTTTAGACATGTTTATGATTATGATCCAACGTACCTTCGTAAGAACAGCCGTCATCCTCTCGGTTGAGTTATAGTAATGAGACACGGTGTTGATTGTGAAGAGGGTCCGAATCAGTCCCGGCAGATTCTTGGCGATAACTTCCTGAGAAAAGATCGTTCAGAATAAATTGAACAAGGCAATAAATATAAGATTGATTGTCATCGAAACATTATTTTTAATTAAGAACAATTGAATACGTACCATCATTTCCTAACAAATTTAAATAAGCCATGACTTATCATTAAACTAATTATTAAGTGTGTTTTATTATTGCGATTGCTTATCTAATTATTCCTAAGATAGTGTTACGAAAATTCTCTCAAGAAAAAAGCGAAGATGCAGATAAAAGGCGGATTTTTTTAATCTACAAAACGTATTAAATACACACAACACAAACTACAAATACAAAGCGAATTAAAACTATTGAACGCTAATTATATCAAAGCTCTTGTTAGAATGCACTCTAAAAAGAAAAGACGTTCTCTGAAGCCAAGTCGACTTTCTCAGCTCACTGTTCGAACCGACTCACTGATTGAATGTTGGTTGGATTGGCGGGGACCATAGCCGTCCACCCAATCTAGCCAGGAATCTAACCTAATAATTCTTAGCCTAGGAATACACTTTTATTTCTCAGCATCCAATGCACATTTTAGCTTGTAGTAAAAACCGTTAGTGACCTCATTACGTCGCCAACACACCTATACCGACAAGTTAGTCAAATATGAGGATCTTTTGTTGAAATTCCCCTTAGAACTTTTTTTTTCTGCTGACGCGCTATTCCATCGCAAATAATTTTCATACAATAAAACTATTTACAAATATTAAAAATCTATAACTAATTTACACAAAATTGATAACAATAGTAACATTTATGAAGTCTTTTCAATCTCAATAAATGTTGACAATTGTTAAGTTATTTAGAAAGGAGCCACTTACAGGATTGCAGCTGTAGAGAGGCTGACAGTATCTTTCCAAGCACTCCAGGAAAGCGGTGCATTCCTTCGCTTCCCTCCACGCACTTCTCACTCGATTATCGAGAACCATCCATGTCTAGGTATTAAAGTAAATGTAAAATTAATTAAATACCAGTTATTCATTACTTATTATTCTGTTCGCAGTATTATTTATTTTACCTTTCTTTATACTGATTGGTAACGATCAAGACGCAGTTACCTTCACCCTACTTAAGCAATCGGGGTAGTATGAATGCCCATTCGCAATAGCATGGAATTGGTAACTAAAGCTGACTTTTAATTATGATTGGTGAATCTAATTTCTGTAGTTGGTTAGTCCGTCATTGGAGTGATCATCTCCAGGGAAGTCAAAAACAACAATTGAGCATGAACCGCCTGATGCTTCTATTTAGAATGCATCCGAGTGGAAAATGTGCTTTCTATGTCTACATACGGAGTTACAACAAACTAATAACTATCTCAATGTCTGTGATGCAACTCCCATAATAGATTAGTTTCATCATGGAAGTGAAGGTAATTTGTTCCGACGAACTTAACGTACCAAACAGAAAACCAAAATCAATCACCATATTGGAAGCTTTGCATTCTCGTATCATATCCCTCCACCCCCACCCCTCAAGAGGGAAAGTTCGTTTCATAAGCGAAAATTTAGTATTTTTCTAATTTAAAATATCATGAAACGCATGATATCATGATGAATTTGTGTTGAAAATTTAAAATTACCATTTCAAACTCTTTTACATTGTACTATCATTTAAGAAATAATTTCTTAAAGGCATGAAATTAAAAAAAATAGCTTATATATCCTTTTTTTAAATCGTATTCGAACGAAACATCCTTATATGATACTGTATCTGCTCAAAACTATTGTCATCATTGTAATTTGTAATCAAGCTTATCATTTTGGTATACAAATTTCAGCCTCAAATTGTTTCCAAAGAATGGTAGCATAGTCAACAGTCGAGGTATAAAAAATTTGGAACAAGGTAATAAATTGTTGTATGAAAGCTTTACAAAAATAAAAAATTCTACTCCTAAAGTTATAATTCAACAATCACTCTTTTATTCATAATTTCTTGACTTATAACAAAATATAAAAAACAAAAAAAAAAACAGTAATAGTAGTAAATGGGGGGATAGGAAATTGTGTAGTAGAGCACAAAACAAAATCGTATAAGATACAATCGTATAAGATAAAGTATCAGCAATAAAAAAGAGGAAGAAAACTATTCTCAATAAATAGTAAAAAACAATGGAAGAAAGTATTCTACAGGTGAAATGTAAAAAAAATCGACGTTTACCTCATTAATTTATTTTTAAAAATATTTGATAGAAAAGAACAGTTTGCTGAAGTATATCAAACTTCACCATCTTTTTTTCTTTTAAGTCCGAGGTTCAATTCTTTCGTTTTACTTTCTCTTTATATACATATTCTAAAAAGGGAAAATGCTTTTATTTCCAAATCAAAAAGCTCTAAAACCGAAATATTCCTGAGAATATAGAATCTTAATGTTATCATTATATACGATAAAATAAGATCCAAAGTAAAGATAATAATAAAATTAAGCTGATTTTAAATCATACTTACAGCTTGCAGTTCTGGATTTGATTCTAGTGGTTTTTGCAGAATCAATTTGTTTTGTTCCTGGCTGAATTGGTAAACGAGGAAGCCGAATGAATCTCGTCGGCACTTCCAATACTCCAACTCGGTTCTCGGCCCATGCAGCTCGGACTCCTTCCGCAGATAGGAACTCTCCGTAAGTAGCTGGAAGCATACAACTTAGTACTTATCTCTCTTAACCCTAGATCTATCACAGATCGACATAGACAGAGATTCTATCACAGATCAACATAGACAGAGATTCTATCACAGATCGACATAGACGGATATTCTATCGGAATTCGATGTAGACACAGATTTTACCAGAGATTCGACATAGGCACAGATTCTACCACTGATCGATATAGACATAGATTCTACTAAAAATCAACATAGACACAGATTCTACCAGAGTTCGATATAGACATAGATTCTAACAGAAATAGACATAGACGCAGATCCTTCCAGAGATAGACGTAGACTATACCAGAGTTCGACATAGGAATAGATTCTACTAGAGATAGATCAGCGATTTTGAAGGGTCCGGTTGTCCCAGTGTTAAATTTTCTAAGAGCCACAGTGTCTCTTATTTCATTTTAAAGTGTTTTTACATCTTTAACAAGAATTAAAAAATTGGTTAAAACTTTAAAATACTCTGCTCTAAAAAATAATGATAAATATATGCAACGTTTCCTCAAATTTAATTTTTTACAATTTCTTTTTTTCAAATTTTAAGTATTAATGCTGTCGAAGATAAATTGTAGTGAAGTCCCAATCTGGTTTCTTTCATAATAAGTCCTTTCTACTCTTTTTTCCATTTTTATTATTTTTTTCCCCATCGAACTTTCAATACGGGAAAAATAGCTAACTACGTATTAAACAAAACTGAAAGAATTTTAAAATAATATAAAAAGAAGGATTGTGAATCTGCAGCCCTAGTAGACAAGCAAACGCTATTCACATTTAGTGATTACTTTATCTATAAACATCCAGAAGTAATTTAAAAGTAGTAGTAGTAAAAGAAGGAAACTAATACTCATAATCGTTTTAACAACGACGTTGAGAGAAACAACGGTGGTGTACCAGCGTTATATGGAGCTCAGGCGAGTGCTGAACAGCTGTGTGCATAGTCTTGTTGTCTACTGGGGAAGAAGAGTCATGTCGTGTGTGGTGTAGCTAGTCGTATGGTAGAGAGTCGGCAGCTAAAGCGGGGAGACAGTGAGAACTTCAGCCGTTTGGAGAGGCTGTAAAACGTAGTTGTTGTTGTTTTCCACTGATATCTAAGATTTTCTTTGCGCCATACACTTACTACAAGCGAACCCGGTGATCCGTAAAAATATAATGAGTGAATTTTATCATGTAACAATTTTTTAATGTGCTTGTAGGCTTTTGTTAACATCTAATATTTAAATTCATACTGATTAATTTTAGAATTTCTTAAAGGAAATCTAAAATTAGCCAGCATGATTTGAAATCCAAACTAAGAATATGTAGCAGTTTTCCATAAAGAGTCTCTGATTTTTGGAACTTAAATGGGAAATGGGTTTTAAATATGAAAAAAGATAGATATTTTAACAAATCTGCGTCTAACCTGCTCGATCTGGTCTTTCCAGACATTGATGAGGTTTTCAGCCTCTTTAGTCGTTTCTTGTGACGGCATCTCATCCTCGGCTGCAGTCGCTTCTGCCAGGGCCACCGAAGACTGGCGAAGAGTCAACCCCCTGGTAATCCCCAAATGAGACACTGTGAAAAAATAGAATTGATTCTATGCAATCAAGCTCTCTCTATTATTAAAATGCAACGCAATGAAGCAATAAATAGGCTTTCGGCGACAATATTGTGTTGTCTCATGACTTCTACTAGCAACGAATTGCATATGATGAGTAAAAACATCTATGTTCTTGATTATAGAAAATTTTCAATAATGACAATACAAGCAAAAATAATAATAATGATATTTATTAAATTTAAAACAAGTAATACATATAACAAATTTAAGTCAATTTCTACTTACCAATTAATAGCAGATATTGAAAAAAAATTGAACTGAATATTTGTAGCGCCATCTGTTGGTTCGAAACAGAACTGTTCACTTATAAAATATTTTAAATTTCCTAAATTTTATTTTTAGTGAATTAATATTTGAAAAAAACTGGATTAACCACAAGTGTTATCCACTAAAAGTTTTAAAAAATGTATTTGAACTCGAATGGATTAATAAAGAGTATTTTAATATCGATTGAAATTTAGAACAAGATTTATATAGGAACAGTGTGAACTAATAGCAGGAATTTAAAAAAAATGTCTGAGAAGTTTTATTTGAAATTTCTGAATTGAGTTTAAACATTGAAACTTGACACTAGCTCGGAAGTAACAGAAACTAACCTTAATCAACCCCGAGAATCATTATGACTCCTTTTACTTCATACATTGGGGTAGGAGCCACTTAAATGTCTCTTCCTGTTGAATTCCGTCTTGCCACTTTGTGTGCTACTGTGATTGTCTACAACCAATTAACGACAATTGTGTTGCTATTTTTTTCCAAAAGTCTTCTTTGATACCCTCGGTGGTGTTAGTCGTCAGTGTCTTATGTCGTTGTTCAGTACCTTGGCACCAACTCGCCAACTACGCTAACTCCTATTCTAGGGTTGCTCCTTTCTGTAACTACCCGTCAGAACTAGATCTGAATTCCGAAAGCAATACATGCCGTTGTCAGCAGGTTGACTCCATTCCCCTTCTCAAAGTTAAATAAACCGTATTTTATAGAAGTATCGTTTCATCGTTTAGCTATGTCGTAGTTTATTTTCATTGGTTATTCCCGAATTATAAATTCACTTCTCATTCTCATTAGTAAAGCCAACATCGTCATTTGTCTTTGAGGCCACGTAACCGCTTCACCACACACCCATTACATCGAACCAGTTGATTTTACGAAATTTTGCGAAAAATATTTCTGTAACAATATTTTGAAATAGTGAGGAAAAGGAAATAGACATCAAGAGAAACGGAAAATAGACATCAGGAGAAACAGGAAATAGACATCAAGAGAAACGGGAAATAGACATCAGGAAAAACGTGAAATGCACATCAAACATATTCACTATCTATAATATAATTTTGAAAGTAAACATTCACACATTATTTACATTCATGTTCATAGAGAATAAACAAAATGATAAGTGCATGTTACCTTTAAAAGCATCTGCAGTTGCATCCAGGGTGTAGAGCAGATTCTCATAAGCAGCAGGCAATACGTAAGAGAAATCAGTCGTATCGCACCACACTTTCCTCAGTCTCGGCAGGAATGCGAACTTCAAAGTTTGGTACAGCGACCCGAAGACAAAATTGGGAGATGCATTCAACAGATAGAAGAAGACGCTCTGAAAGATTTCAGTTTGTTATTTTGGGAAATCAGCATTTAAAAAATTAAGGTTACTAAGCTTCTTAAAGTTTAGTTTAGTTATATTAACATGATTTCTAAATGGACCCACTCCTCTGACCCACCCTGGGGCTCAGGAATACATCTGAATGGTCGAACCACAAGGCATCAATGTCCGGAACTGAGGGTTATTACTCGCCACAAGTTTAGGGACCACTTGGAAGGTGTCCCTAAACTTTAGCTGACACCACAGCATTTCTGTGCCGCCCAAAGTGGCGAAAACCAATCACCTTACCAGAATTTTTTCATATCTGAGATACTCATATGTGGAAACTTAGAAACCGAATGGAAAATAACAAATAATATTTTTTAAAAAAACGTTAATTCAATTCTCACTTAGATAAAAAAAAAGAAACATTTTATTTTAGTTACTTCTTATTAAATAATTACAATTACGTACTTACATATGACAGATCACACATAAATTGGCAAATTCGAAAGCGAATTTCCTAGCAATTTTTCATTTTCTTTCTCGAATTTCTTTCTCGACGCGTTGCTCAATCTTAAGGTGAGGCAGGAGAAGTGACCAGCCATTGATAACAAAGATTTTGAGAAGAGATATCGGAAATGAACCCAAAGCTTAAAATTTCTTCCATTTTATTTTTTGATCAAAATCCTTCACTCTAACCCCTAAATCACAACTATTAACTCACTCTCGAAAATCATTGGCATAAAACGTATACTTAAAGCAAAAATTTCGAAAAATGTATTGATTTTCCCAAGAATCGAACTCCCATTTATCATCTTCACGTGAAAAATAATGAAATCCTCGCATTTTACCGATCATGCCTGTTTATTTCAATTTTTATTACAAACTGCTAAAACACTATTTAAAGAATAAAAAATGAATTAAATTTAATGAATGTATGAATATTTGAAAAAAAATGTATTAACATTGAGTGTCATCTATTACAAGTTTAAAAAAATGTATTTCAAGAGTTGATGAATAAAATGTATTTTATTAGCGACTGGAAATTTTGACAAACTATATAAATAAGTAAATATATGGAGAGCGTGAACTAATAGTAGAAATTATAAAATGCCAGTAAAAAATTTATAAAATTTTAGCACGTATGTAATCAAAAAAATTTAAGAATTGCTACCATTTGCATATTTTTAAATTAAATATATCTGCTTGTTTAGTTGTATTAAAACATCTTCAACCCTAACAAATTAGCTCAATATAATTGCTTATAACAAGAAAAATTGAGAACATGGTAATAGGTATTTCTATGTATCCAAATTTTTTTATATACAAATTCCCTTAACTCGATGAAATTATATATATATATATATAATTTCATATCAGATAATATACCTCAGCAATGCCTCGGAACTTCCTTAAAATTTTCTTTTCTATAATATATTATAAAAGAAAATGCAGTATATTTACATTATTATATCTGTCTTATAATAATATAAAATGTTAATTTTAAAATTAAAAAAATAATTTAATATTTAAAAAAATGTAATTAATATTTTAATTACAAAATTATAATAATATAATTTTTTAAATAAATGTAATAAAAATTTTAATAAATAATTTTATAATAATAGAAAATTTTAAAAAGATGTAATTAAAATTTTAATTAATATATAATTTTATAATAAAATAAATAACCATTTTGTTGTTTAAAATGTTTTTAAATTACATTTAAAATATGAGTGAAAAAAGTTTTAATTTATGATCGTACAAATGTTTTACAAAATTATTTATTTTCTATGAATTTTCTGCAGGAAATAGCTGAAACATGGATTAAATTCTCATAAACGAAAGCGGCTGATTTTAGCTTATATCTCCTTTGTTTGTTCGCTTTGTTTATTTCCCTTGATTTTTACTTGCTTTCAGGCGTTGTGAATTCTTTACAAATATTTTGAAGCAAATAAAAACCCGATATTAAATTAAAACTGAAATTTAAAAAAAAACTAGAGTAGTTATGTGTTAACGTTAACTTTAATACTCTTAAATTTTTAAGAATGAATAACCACAAAATAAATTACTGAAAAAAAAATGAAATTCATATCAATTACATGACAATCTTTTTAATTTAAAGAGGGCATTAACATATTTCTTGTAATATCATTTTCGTTGAGATAACTGCAGACAAACAAAAGAATTTCGGACAATTTCTAATTAATTTAATATTATTTATATTTCCTTAATTTTTGGCATTTCCGAAAGTTAATAATTATCTTTCTCTTATCCTATAGAATAAGTGTACATAGTTGAAATCGGCCCTACTGTTTAGAAGGAGATGTCGAACATAATCCCAATGACTTATTTGTATTAAGATGAAAGGCACTCACCATGTTGATAACATTCTGCGGCAACGGTTCATTCGATATCTCCTTTATAAAGAAAGAACATAATCCCCTTAATACGAATAATTCTTCGACATGCAAAACAACCGCATTAGGATTCGATCGAGAACCTAAAAATAAAATCATTTTAAAGCTTTTGTTATTTTTAGATTATTACATAATTTGCTTTTAAATACAAAAAGCACAATTTCATCAACATGCTGGTTTTATTACTTTTAACATATACGCGACTCATAAAATAATTAATATATATGTTAATTTTTTCCCGTTGTCTATCATATGGATTTTCGTTTCAATTGCAAGAATAATTATAGAATATGTAAATGTTTATTTTGTAAGTGAAATTAAGCAATAAGTTCCCTATCATGCATTTTAAATTATTTTTAAACGAAATTTGATCCCTACTAAAATTCCACAATTGCTAAGCATCTTTAAAAATCAACAGTAGTTTTGAATGGTTTGTAAAGTTGAATTTAATGTACCAATTAAATTTGCAAATCAACTTTACTACTATTGCAAGCTTCGACTTTTCCATTTTGCGGGCTCTTTTATACTTTTCAACCCTTTTATATTCTTTTAATCATATGGATTAAAATGTTAAAATTCTTCTGGTCTCAAGCTTACACGACTATTTTAACCAAGTGATAATAAGATCGTAACGATTTCTTTTCCGATGAAAATTTTGATATTGAAAATTCCTCATGGAAATGTTAGAAAAAAATAATATTACAACAACATTTCTTACTTGCACCAGTGATTGAATCAGCACTTAAAAAGAGAAGTCTTCTCAGTTTGGTGTCTGTAAAAAATCCATTAGCAAGATCCACCTATAAAGAATGGTTTAATTGTACAAATCATTTCATAAATATCTTCTGATTTTTAAAATATGCATTTATTGAAACAACTCAGAATGAATAACAAAAAATCGGTATCAAAAGAAAAAATGTTTTCTTGATCAAAAATTCGATTTTCAAGGAGAAAAAAAAATTAGATGATAGCTAATATTCATATCCAGTTTAGTTTCAGTAATGGAATAAAAATTATATATAATATATTAAGAATATTTTTATTACTTATTTTACTTCACAATAAAGTGTGATATTTTTTTAAAAAAATTACTATTGAAACAACTAGTAACTAAATGAATTAATTACAGAAAATAGAGTTGATAGCAAAAAATATTTTGGAATTAGTTGATATTCAGTCTCAAACAGATTAATTTGAGTAATGACTGGAGATGTCTGTGCGATATTTTAGAGTTTTAAATTGCTTTTATTTATTTTAGAAATCGATATTTTTATAACATACTTTTAACGCCAATTTACTGTAGAAAAACTTCTAAGAGAAATGTACTTTAATCAGAAAAATAATAAATAATTAGGAATCTGTTATGCAACTAGAATTTAAAAAGTCTTCTTAAAATTGAATCCTAACAAAATACAAAAGAAAACGTGCATATAAAAGAGAATTTGATTTTCGACAACATTTATTTCTCTTAAATTTCACTAAATCATAAAATTACTAACACACTCCATTTAAAAATTAAAAAATTTATTAATATGACGAGAAAAGCTATTTTAAATAGAAGTTAGCTCTTATATAATGACAATTTAGAAATTACTATCAACTGAATTATGTTTTTCTCTCGATAAATAAAAATCCATTCTGTATTTTTGATAACTGTTTTATATTTTTTGGCATCATCAATCAGAAACAGATCCTCTAAATAAACACACCGAAACAAAATTAGTAAGCGTAATGGATTGGAAGACATAATAATTATTTATGCAATACTACACAACTCTAAGCAAACGATTTTAATTTTTTTCTTTGTAGGAAAATAAATATAATAAATTCTCGTAACATCCAGTATTTTCTTTTTATCCTAAAGCAAACTTTTATTTAAAAAAAGAATTTCAGACGATCATGAACTATCCAATATTGAATTAATAAACAGAAGAATTACACTAGGAAAAAGATAGAATATTTTAAATTAATATGTGGAAAGCAGAAGTTCGATTCGTATCTTGTATCATGTGAGAATATGATGTTGTTTTCGATGAAAGAATTCGAATAATTGAAGGGAATGAATAGTTGAAGCTTGAAATCGCGTAAGATATGCATAAAGCATAAATGGCGATATTCCTCCATATCTTTTAATAGTATATATCCTTTACCAGCTTTTACCTATATTTCATTATTATTATGTATGCTTCTTTGAAAGCAATGCGTTTTTAAAAGGTTGACGTAAAACTGTGACATCATAGCTACTATTTCATATCAAAATCGTTCGAGCTCCAAAACTTTAGAGCTGTATA
>JAOUZG010016704.1:4284561-4323139 GCA_026289955.1 Argiope argentata | reverse complement strand
TGTGTGTGTGTGTGTGTGTGTGTGTGTGTGTGTGTGTGTGTGTGTGTGTGTTTTCAGAATCAAGGAGATTTAAAATGTTTAGATAGATCAAAATTGCATGGACAAGTCTTTTGACAATTTCAATACCTTAAGTGATTTATATGCAAAAAATTAAAGAATGTTTTTAAAAAACATAGAAAAGATTCTCACAATACAAACTATTAGAGGAAATTAAATATGTAACAAGTAATACAAAAAAATTTCAGCCAATTCCGACAGTTCAACAAAGAAAATTTTTATTTTAGTTACTTTTTGTAAAAAAAATTGCAATTAATATAATAATTTGAACTGAACTCGCACACTTCACCTTCAAGCAAAAAATACCGAAATCATCGCATTTTACCGATTGAGCTACTGCCTGTCCATTCCAATTTTCATTACAAACTGCTAAAACTCTGTTTAAAGTATTAAAAATGAATTAAACTTAATGAATGAATTTATATTTGAAAAAAACTGCATTAACATCCAGTGTCATCCACTAAAAATTTAAAAAAATGTATTTGAACTCGAGTGGATGAATAAAAAGTGTTTTGTTAAAGATTGAATATTTGAACATGATATATAAATATAGGGAGAGTGTGAACTAATAGCAGGAATCGAAAAATACTGTTTAATGAGAGCAAAATAGATATATTAATAACAAAATTGGAATCAAAATGCTAATTTCATTTAGCTCTCCTGACAAGTAACATTTCTGAAGGTAGATGTAGTTAAGATAATGGTATCATTTCTCAGAATCCTAAACTAAATATTTTACTTAAATGCCTAATATTTGGTCACTTTATATGTATTTATAAGGTACCTCATACCTCGTACGTATTTATAAGGTTTAGGATCCAAAATAAAAGGCTAGTGTAATAGAGACAATCAACATTACTTAAAAAGCCCTGAATATAATTTTCGTATCATTAGGAATAATTAGAATAGCACTAAAACTTCAGTAAATAGTGTGTGCGTGTGATGTAACACTATATTATGACTACTTTCAATTTTTAGATCATCCCTTAAGAGAACAATACAATAAACAGGACTTTTACATACAAGGTTCCTGCGTAACTGTGAATACTTGGTTTTATTTGTTTATATGGAGAAAAAAGTATACCAATTCAGATTTCATAATTTTTACAAAAAAAAATATATAAAACACCTGTCAAGTTTATTAAGTTTACAAAATATTTAATCAAGACAATATAGGATAATTTCTAGAAAATAGTTTATTATATGTTTCAAAATATTTTAAAAATATAAACTGCTCAAACGATGTCGAATTGACCTAATTTCATGCGGTATAACAAGAAATCTTACCTTTAAAGTTTTAAGATAATGATCTCCAACGTTGAGAAATTTCCCTTTGGCTTTGCTCAGATTGTGCACGGCACCCCAGGAAACGCCACTTGATTTAAATGGCCAACGTCCTTCGAAATTCATGACTATATCCCTTATTAATTGTGAATTAAATCATTTTTAAGGATGCAACGCGTTCGATGCAAACTTTCTAATAATTTGAAACTCTGCGAGAGAAAGGTATCGTCAGATTCGAGTTGCTATGTAACTTTGTATTGATTATACGAACTATCATAGCAACGGATTCTACACTAAGATTCGGAGTTGTTCTTCCACCCCCCTCGACCCCCCCTTTAGATGTGATTTTCTGCGCAGAGATGAAGAAAGAATTCAGAAAAGTCAAAAGTACGACTAAATTTTCTTAATGAATGAATAGTATAATCACTTTTTAAAAGCTGCCTTCAAAATCCTTTTATAAATGATTTTATATCTTTTTAAAGATATATATAACGATTAGGAATTCAGTCTTTTGTCATTAGAATGGTTGCAATGGAATGTGACTGATAAGTCTCCAAAAATTAGATCCGAGAAATTAAAGATTGAAATCAAACAATGTATTAAGAGGAAACAAAAAAAACATGATGAACTATTTTACAGGTATTAAAAAAACTTGTAAATACAGTCAGTCACAAAAGTCTACGTACACACAGTGATTTTCTCATGTATTGCACAAAACTCGTAATTTCGAAAATTCAACTTTATTTTCGTAATTATTCATAATAATAACTCAGGTAAAAGAAATGAAATTATCAACATACTTGTTAAAACATGGCGAAAATAACAAAAGGTTTAAATCATGTGGTCACGAAAGTCTGCATACAGAGACAGGAAACTGAAATTTGGAACAATGGATAAATATAAATAAGCCGTTAATACTTGGTAGGCCCTCCCTTTGAAGTAATGACTACACGCATTCGGTTTGGCATCGAATTCACCAGGTTCTTCGTTGTCTCGGGTGAAATTTTGGACCAAGCCAGCTGCATAGCCTTCTTTAGGGTTTCCACGCTGGTTATGGTTTGTTGTCGAATTTTTCTGTCGATTTCCTCCCAAATGTGTTCGATAGGATTAAGGTCTGGTGACTGTGGAGGTGAATGCAACTGCTGGGGCGTTTTGTAGAGCAGCCATTCCTTAACAATCTTTGCTGTGTGCTTGGGATCATTTGCTGTGTATATAGAAGGTCATTATAGGATTTTAGAACCATCACTAACTTTACAAATATAACAATACATATTCTTATATTGGAATAACAGCTAAGGTTATTATCTTAAAGGTCAAACATGATACCGATTAAACAGCTATATGCTTAATGTCAAATGAAGTGATTTACCGAAAACTGATTATTCACAATAGCAGGTACAAAATGCTTTGCATCATTTTAGAATGAAGTACGAGAGACAAAAAGAATTTGGAATTTAGAACCTTGATGTCAAAATTTTCTTACAAATTTGATCGCGTTAGCTTAATATCTATCTTTAAAAGACTGATCCTTAAATCTCGTTTAAAAACTACTTATGCGCAAGTTTCTCATAAGTTTGTATATGCAATATAAATTAATCCCTCTTTAGTAGGTGACGAAGTTCAACATTATCAACGGCATTTCAACATTAGGTTTAGTTGTTGTATAAGGACTAAGTTATACATCACGTATAGGGAAAAAAATAAGCATTTTTCTTATGTTTGATAGTGAATTGAAAAGCACTTAATTACTACGCCCAATTTTTATTGATATTTAAAAACCTAAAAAGTTAATTCTCTATTTTTTTTCTTTTTCTTTTTCTTCTCTCTCTCTCTCTCTGTGTGTTTGTAATTACATTCCCACTGATTCTATTTGTATATATCACGTATTGATCTATTTTGCTTCTTTAAAAGTTAGTCTTTCAAATCATAAAATTTTGGTAAAACCTTCTTATGAAATAAATTAGAAACTAAAGCAATTTTTTAAAAAATTTGGTATAGTTTTTTTAATGAGCTATAGCTTTAGAAATTCAGAATTCGTAATCCCTTTATTTAGAAATTTCACAGTTGTTTTAATATTTCGTATGTAAAAAAGAAATGAAAATTTCATGTTAATTATCAGTCGAATCTCAATATTTAAAGATTAGATAGAAATACGTCTGTTACATATTTCTTAAGTTATCTGCAAGATTTGAACATATCATTCCATTAACCTCTGGACTAGAAGGATCCAGATTCAAAAGATTTTGAATCAAATCTTTTGAACCAAAGCAACAAAACATATTTATTCCAAGTCTCAAAACACTTTTAACTAGTGTATATTTGTTTCATAACTATTTTTACTTTTTCATTGCGAGGCGTACAAAGAGAAAGAAATGCACATGTTAAAAATGAGAGTTTTTGATAAATTTCAAATTGACAGATCTGACTGAGTCCGTAAAACATGTTTGGAGAATTATTTCTATATTTGAACATGGTAAGCATATTTAGCATTTTCAGCTATATAGATGAAATTCAGTATGTGGTCTTTATCAATAATTGTATATTTGATTTTGAACGAAATTCCATCATAGGCTGTCTGTCTATCTATCGAAGAATAGATGAATATGATAATAGTAAAACATGAAAAACTAGACGAATAAAATTTAATTCACAAATTTAACATCTATTTTGAAGATAGATATAAAATTTTAAAAACAGTTCAACAAGGAATTGACTGTCCCTCGGTCTATACGTTTGCCATGTACACGTAAACGTGATTATTCAAAATATAAATATTTGAACGAATATATCCTGGTACACAATTTTGGTATTTAAAGTGTAATCTGTATCAAATTTGAAATCAAAGCTATCATGGTGTGGACCATCAGTCCACATGCACTTTTGCCTACATTGAAAAACTGTAACCCAAAAAAGAAATGAGATAAATAAAAGAGATTCAGCATCTAATCACATTAATAAAATTGTAGGTCTGTATCAAATTCTGGATTCAATCATTTTAAAGAAAATAACGTTCAAAATACATATTAGGTTTTCACAATATGTTGTGAAACATACATGACGCCTCCGAAGTTTTCCCGCAAATTGTCGGTAAAGTGTCCAGGCATCAAAGGTCCTTACGAAACCAAAAGAGTGGTGAAATGGGGTGAACGCGGGGCGCGCCTGAAGATTCGCTGGTCGTTGAAAGTAGGCTTAAGGGAATGCAAAAACGTTTAGGGTCAATCACTGACACTACTTTATGTGAAAAATCAAAAAAATCAATTAAAAAAAGGGAAAATTCGGTCTATAATTCTTGTAGCCGATCTTTCACATCCAGAACTACAAATTTAAAGCTTATCCCTAATTTAAAGTGTAGTTCCAACGAACTGCGAATCTTCAGGTGGGCCACGCCATTTACCCCTCTTGTGGTTTCTTAAGCCTCATTCCAACGGCCTGTCAAATTTTCACACGTTTCCCCGTTTTACCCCACTTGCGGTTTCTTGGGGTCATTGATGCCTGAACACTTTACCGACAATTTGTGGGAAAACTTCGGGCACTTCCACAGGCATCAAAGTAACCTGAGAAACCGCAAGACGGATAAAATAAGGGAACGCGTGGCTCGCCTGAAGATTCGACGGGTCGTTGGAATGAGGCTTAATATCATGGTCCTTTTGGATCGAAATAGAATAAACTAAACAAGAATACTTGGCCTATTGGTCTTCCCTAAACTAATGCATAACATTTTTCAAACAAGCTCACATTCTGGTTTTCTGGTTGTAGTCATATACAAGGCCAGGCCTAAATTAGCCTAAATGAGTCCCTAGGTAAAAATCTCTTTAAGACCCCTCCCCTTTACGAAAATTTATCTGAATTCCCCTCTAGAAAGCTATGGATTTACGAAACATAGATTTTTTTTGTGTTCATACGATAGTTAAAAGAAGAAGCTAACATAAAATTGACCGATTTTACACTGTACTGATATTTGGTTTAAAAAATGCTTATTAAAGAAGGAAACGTAAAATAAACTTAATATTCGATTTTGCCCCCCCCCCCTTTGATGTGGGGGTCCAAGGGAAACTTCCCCTTTCGGTCTCTGGTCACATAGCTTAAAAATAAAGCGCAAAAGAAAAAGATGAAAATAAGAAAACAAAAGAAAAAAAGAACTCGGAAAAATTATTACTCTTCCCCGCACACCCTCCGAGATCCGCTTGGGCTGCGATTTGACCTACAATCTCGAATCGCGTATTTCTGGAAATTCTCGACAGTGAAATCAAAACTTCGGGAGGCGTTCGAGCGGCGGACACGAAAGCCAGATTCTCTCTTTATTTCTGATCTCCAGTTTGCTTTCGAGGTTGACAGCCTCCGCATGTAGGGTCACTTGTGATTCCGCGATCAGCACGTTGCTCGTCCCCACTCGCCACACTCCACAGAGTTCTGCAACAGAGGATTAGTATTTTAAAGCGGAGGGCATCCTCGTTGGCTGGTTTATCGCCTTTAAAAACGAAATTCGATTGAATAAATTAAAATGCCAACGAGGTTGATCTCCAGTCGATCATCTCGTATGCTTACATAGTAAGGGTGTTTCTGTTTAGAATTGCCTTATAGAGGAACCGTAACTCGCGACTTATTTCCCGTCTAGTTTTTATAATCGAAATGTTAATAAGATATTTCTGCTAATAATAAACATGAATATTGTGTTTTGGTGCTCTGTAGGATAGAAATTAATCACAGAACGACCAAATTTGATATAGAAATAGTTTGGAATGTAAAAATTGCTGTCGAGAGTAATTGTTTTTTTGATTTTTAATTTCAATTCTAACTAATAAAATATTGTATGCATTTGTAATAATTGTGCCATTATGTATGTGAAAAAAGAATTTGTTTTTCATCTAGAGTTTCAGAAAATTTTGTTGCATAAAGATAATTTTTTCTACATCTTAAAAGTTTTTTTTTTAAATATCCTTTTAGTCATACCAATTTCTCTCTCTCTCTCTCTTTCTCACCCCCCACACACAATTTTTGGTGCAGAGTCGTGTCCGATGACGAAAAGAACCCTTTGAATTTTTAAGTTCGCTTTATTTCCATCCTGGGAGGCATGATTATTATTTCCAAGAGGCATGGGCAAGCCAAGGCACAAAAGCAGAAAAAGGTAAAAGAGGGGGGAAATAATTTGCAAGTTGTTTATATACTACCATATTTTGATACGGATTTCCTACAAGCTTCAACCACAGGCAAGGGAATCATAGGGATCTCTTAGAGGAATTTGCTTTTTTTTTATCCCTTCACTTGAAGTGTGAAGATTTGTCGGCTATTAGAAGTTTCAGAGTTTTAAAACTCGAGTTAAGTTAATTAAATAAAAAAAGGTAAAATGGGATCAGGAAATAAGAGAATATTTTCGAATGTATTTAATGTTTTCTGACTTGAGCTAAAAATTAGGATATCAATAAAGTTTAAATTATATTTTAAAATATCATTATACATACACACTCATACATACTTGCATACATACATTAGATATATAATAACACGTTGGAATTTTTTTAAAAAATTAATTTTTTTGTCATTTTATTTCCATATTGAATTAATTCCCGAATTTTAATATAGTAGCAAAATTACTTTTGAGTATATATAATATTTGAAGTCTATATAATATTTCCCATTTTCAACGTCCTACTGTTTTGCTCAAAATTCACAATTTTATTCTGAGAGAGATAGTTTTTTTATTTAGAGAATCTGCAAAACTTTTCAGGGATATGCAAATATAAAAAAATACATAATATATAATAAAAATCCCATTTATAGCAATTTCAAAATTTCACGTATACATTTAATATCTTGATTTATTTTTTAAAAAGACGGTAACACTGGAAATAAAAATAGCAATCTAATCACCAAAACAATAGCTGCTTCATTGAATCGTTTTCTTCTAATTGTCGAAACCTATATTTATACATTACGGAAATCATTTCCGCTTACATTTTCTCGGTCCAGAGCGCCAGGTGCAAATCATTTGCCATCTCAACGACTTCCTGGACAGCACGTCTAAATAAATATAGCATCCAAATTGGATTTTTCTTGAAAGAAAGAAATTGTAGAAAGGTTCTGGTTTGCAACAGAACATTAAACCAGATTTAGTCTTTTAAAACAGGTTTCGTAAAACACAGAATAAAATGTTAGCGATTTGAAAATAACAAACATGGTTATCACGTTTTTTAAACACGTTGTTGCTAATTCGACTTTTTTGTTGATCTTTAAAAGCGGATATTTTACGAATATCGACCTATTTTATCAAAACGTTCAATGTAAAAAATCATACACAACGCTTTTGGTATCTTTATGTAACAAATGAATTGACAGATTGCACTTTATAGCATTGGACAATAACATTCCGCTTACAATAGCTCGAAAACATGTCCCAATAGTAACCTATATAAGAGTTATGAATTGATAAAAATATTTTGCAAATTTGGCAGACGTCATTTTAATATGATCGTGATGACTTGTCCTGCCTAACATTTATGAAGCTCCAAGACAATGCATTGCTATGAATTTTTTTCCTTTTTTTTTCTTTTTCGGTAGTTTTACATGCATTTAAATATTAAAATGAATGCATGTTTTATCGGTAATAGTATATATATCTAAATATTATTAATATATGTTGTTGTTTCTTATGGCACTTGCCATGGACAGGCTGACTGAAACAGTCAGTGATTTAAGCCTAATCAGCATCTCTTGTTTTTTAGTAGCGCCAAATGGTGCCAACAATAGGACTTTTGCTACTCACTCATCACATTCGCTTGCACAGATCTTTTTCACAGGGGGGGGGCACAGTCACACATCTCGCAGATAGAACACAGAAGAACAACCATGCCCGAAACGGAATTCGAACCCGGGGTGCCTAGATCATGGGGAAGACGCTCTACCCCAATTCCAGAACGCCGGCACTAACACATGTTTTAAAAAATATTAAAGGCTCTTTTGAAATTGCAAAATAGTCTTTTAAAACCTAATGTGATTATTCTTTTTTTTTTAATTTCGCAGCTATTTTATTTAAAACTGAGGGGGATTAATCTCCGGTTCGCTTTTATTCGCTACCCCCGATGCTATCCGATATTGCACCTAAGGTTCATCAGTCCGTTTTAGCAAATTTTTAAACTCCACTGGCCATTCGTTCAGTATTGGAAGCTTAATTTTTCCATGATGACAACATATATTTGCAAATAGACTTATTTCAAATTGCCACAATGAGAACATTCTATGCTTATACTTCCTAGATATAAATAATGATTCGATTTATCACGCTTTGCCGCCAAAAACTAAAATCACAGAAGACAAAAAAAAACATATTGCCAAAAAAATGGTTTTTTTTTTTCAAACTCAGGTCTAAAAAGGGGCTTGGAGATTCATCGAAATTTCGTGTTCGAATTTTTTGACGATTATACCTCTCCAGTTTTTTCGAATACGAGAAACTAAAAAAGAAGAAAGAAATTAAACAACAAATTTTAAATACTGCTACACAATTCAACATCTCAAAATCTAAAATATAGGCATAAGAAATACCATTTAAATGCTAAAAAGTATTTGAGATAACACTTTCGTTCCTATTAAGATTAACTTATCTTTGTTCAATTTGAGACAAACCAACGGTGGCTAAAATATATCTAAAAAAATCAAATAAATATTTTTTTAAAAATAGAGATAAGATTGATTAGTTATTAAAATTCAGACAAAAATTGCATCTAACAAAAATTATATTAACAAAACTTACATGTAAATTAAATTTTGATATGCTTTTGAGCAAAAAATATTTGAAATAATATTTTCAACTAAAATATAAAAAAAGATTTTGCATGCCGGCTTTCTCGCACAGAGGTAGCACGTCTTTCTCGTGTTCTGGGAGTAGGGGTTCGAGTCCCGGTTCGGGCATGGTTGTTCTTCTGTGTGCTATCTGTGAGATGTGTGACTGCGCCCCCTGTAAAAAGTGGCTGGGCAAGGAAATGTGGCGAGTGTGTAGTTAAGTCGTACTCTTGACCTTAGGTGGCGCTACTTCAAAAACAAGAGAGACGCTCATTTCGTCTTAAATCTGCTGCTATATCAGCAGGGGCCTTGTCCATGGCAAGTGCCATAAGTACCAACAACAACAGATTTTGCATGAATACTGCTTGCTTGATTCGCATGTTTAACCCCATCACATACCATGATGTGTCTGATAATACATCGGATTATTGAACTTTCAGTTGTGCGTTTTTTTTTATTGAACATTCAGAAAACCCCATGCATCACTAAGTATCACACGGGGCTTACAGGAGTAGACAGCACATTTCATAAAGACATCACTTGCAAAAAGCTATTCACGCATCACATTCACTTACACAGCCCCTTTATATGGGGGGGGCACATTTCACACTTCTCATAGATTGAACAAGGGAAGAACAGCCATACCCGAACCGAGGCTCGAAACCAGGACACTCAGACCTCAGAGAAGACGTGCTACCCCTGTGTCAGGACATAGGCAAACTTACAACTAAATAAGAGTATTAACCCTTTTGACACAACTTCTACATGGTTCGAATTTCAAATCTTATGTGAAAATGATTCTTCTTTCGACAACTCATTTGAAAGCAGGATTTATTACATAATAAAGAATTAAGTCTGACCTCTGGGTCGTATGCGTCCATAAAGATGTAAGTGTCTAAATAAGCTAAATTGCAAAAACCACTTAGAAACGTTTCAATATCTCGAAGACCTCTATTTTATATCAAAACATTCTTTGGGCATTTATTGTTAAAAAAAATTAAAATAATAATAAAAACTAAAAAAGAAAAAAGAAAAATGAAATCTACCATCACAAAATTCAAGTTATCATGTGAGAACATTATTATTTTTTTGTCATTGTTTGTCTTAATTAATTTCAGTCGTTAGCCAGATTAAACCAGTTTGACTAGGCAATACTGGTAAAAGCAGGGTACCTTTTTAAAAACTCATCTGCTGTCAAAGAAACATACATAATAATAATGCAAAACTGGTTAAAAACTGGTAAAAGCAGGTATATATATATATACGTATATTATTAAAAGATGTTAATAAATATATCCATAGTTGAGTTCAATTATTCAAAAAACCCAAAAGAAAACAACATCATGTTCACACATGATAATATTCTAAAATGTTTGATCTAATTCTGATGTTAAATAAATTCGCAAATGAAGAAGTTATTTTATAAGATATTTGCAGGGAAACAAGATATATCGAAAATGGTCATATTATTTTCATAAATTGCTCAAAATGTGAGTTAAACTACTAAATAATTTTTTATTCTTGAAATGTACATGAAATTTAATGCGTTATTTAATGTGATTTAGGCAGGCCAATATCTCCAAATTCAAGTGTTTCAGCTATTATTAATAAATAGACTGAAAATGTTGATGAATCATACTATATTATATAAAATTACACCGCAGTTTTTATTAAATTATATAACAATAGTTCATTGTTACTTGCTTTTATACTTATTTTCAACCTTAATGAATCAGAGTGATGGTGCATTTATGTGTTGTCAACATTTAATTTTTGATGACAACACAGCAAAAATATTTTTAAAAACAAGTAAGGCATTTACTGTTTATTTACCCTAAAAAATATTAATTGCAAGCTATGTCGAAGAATACATTCGATTGTTTGACATTATAACCGACAAAAAATCTTTTTGGGAAGTTGGAAGATAATGTTGATTTTTTTAAATTTAGGGACAAATTGCTTTTGGTAAACAGCTAGTTCATTAGTTTAATTTCAGTTGAATCGTATAGATACATCTGCAATTAATATTTCTATTGATTAATTGTTATAGCAACGGATCTCTTTCCTTTTACCCACTGAAGCCGTATATTCAGCTTCCCAAATACTAGCAAATTCGTTATTATTTTCTTACAAGGGGAGGGCACGGGGTTGAAATCTGAATTCAGGATGTGATTTAGTATAATGATAGGGCATCTTGAAAAAGTCCATTCATAAAAATATTAAAACGCAATGGCCAGTTAATTTCGAGATAATAGCCCTCAAACTTTTGGTAAAGCTTATATACTGATAACTTGACTCCCGATTGGAAAGTCAGAGCTCGAACCAGACTCTGAATTTTTTGTTCTTTTTTAATAATTCTTATGTTGTTACCTATGGCACTTGCCATGGACAAGCCCCCTGCAAATACAGCAGCAGATTTAAACCGAAAGGAGCCTCTCTTGTTTTTGAAGTAGCGCCAACTAGGGCCAAGAGTACGACTTAGCTAAACGCTCACCACATTTGCTTGCACTGTCCCTTTTTACAGGGGGGCACAGTCACACATCTCACAGATAGAACACAGAAGAACAATCAAGTTCGAACCCGGGACATCCAGAACACGAGGAAGACGCTCTACCTCTGTGCCAGAAAGGTGGCATAGTTCTTATTCAATTAAAAATGAACAAATAATTTTAATTAATACATTTTTAATTCTTTTATCCAAAACTAAATATATATTATCTAAATACATAATAATTAAATTAAAATTTTGAAAGAAAAAAATTATAAATAAACGTGCATTTAAAAATATATATATTTAAATTTAGTTAATTATTTGCAGATAGTTTTAATTAATATGCCACTTATTTTTATGGAAGGATAAATCTTCATTCTTTTTATACTTGTATTGTAATTTAATGTTTAAAAGTAACAATAAATATAACATAAATGGTGATAATTATGAATTATAAATTCTCACATCGTAAAAAAAAGTTATTCATTATTTCTAAAATTTATACTATATGCATTCATTTTCGATTATATACAAGAACCAGAATGGGAACTATAGTACTAAGATCGGAAACAAAATGTATTTTGAAATCTTGAACAACTGATAAGCGATTGTCTACAAGAGAGCGGTTTCATTCACATTTGAAAACAAACTTCATTTCCCTTTGAAAATATCTTTCTTTCATCAAAAAGTTGGACAGCGTACCATGCATACCTTATCATCTTATTAAAAATTAGTGATGGCAGTTGATGGTGTATAATTGATTGAATTTTTATTCTATCATCGGGAATTTATTTCTTGATCATGTTCGATTAAATAAAAAGATTTTTGCATACGTTTAATACGCTTGAAGCCACCTGCTGTCGCTTATTTCTTTTGATTACTGCAGTTGGGACGTTTGCTTACATATTTAACACACATCAGCTGCTCCCTTCATTTTTTTACTCCCTCAATGTTGTATAAATACAACATTGAGTTAGAATTGACAATTTATTATTATTAAATTCCAAGAATTTGAAAAACAATCGTTTGAAAATTATGCAAGCGAGTTAATTTATCTGCAGCCATTAATGTTACGTTTTTAATTATTTTTCGTTTAAACATTAAATTATAATTTAAGTATTCAAAGAAAAAGTATTTATCCTTGCATAAAAATGAATATCCTATTAATTAAAACTTTTTGTAATTAAATTTAACTAATTTTATATTTAAAACACTACATCCTTATTTATAATTTTTCTCTTTTAAAATTTTAATTTTGTAATTATTTTTTAGATAGTAAATATTTATTTTTGAATTAAAAAAATAAAAACATTAATTAAAAGAAGTTGAAAATTTTTAAGTGAATAACAATTATTAAAAAAGAAAAAAAATCCTAACCATGCTCTAACCCTGACCTTCGGTATACGAGACGGTTACCTAGACAGCCACACCATTAGGATCATCCGAACGGGAGTCAAGTTATAAATATATCAGATTTATTAAAAGTTTGTGGACCATTTTCTCGAATCTGACTGGCCATTGCGTTTTAATATTTTCATGAATGAACATTCTCAATGTGTACTATCACTATACGAAATCTCATCCCGATCTCAGCTTTCAACCCTGTGATCTCCCCTTATTAGTATCACCAAAGAGGAGAATTTTCAATTAGCTTGTCTTGACAGTTGTCTAGAGCAGGGGTTCTCAAAAGGTGGGTTGCGGGATATGTCCGGGGGGGGGGGGTCGCGAGATGTGGAAGAAAAGTTTAAAGAAAATTAATTTAATGCTATAGTTTTCATTTAAAAAAGAGAGTACACATAAAGCTTTTAATGTACATATGAGTTTTTGTGTTTTATTAGTTAATGGGATACTTGAGCTTGTTTGGAATTAACCAATTTTTTTAATGTCTGGAATGAGCTTTGTAACACACAAAACAATGTCATTTTCCAGTGTCACACGATTTCTTGATTTTGTTTTTAAATTTATCATTATGGAGAATCCTTGTTCACAGCTGTAATGTGTATAAAATGGCATCAAAGTTTTTAATGCAGTTCTGGACAGTTATGGGTATTCCTTTTTAATACGTATCCAAAATGTGTCGATATAGGATATATTAAAAGTGACTTTAGCTGACTGATCACTTGAAATCTCTATCAGTTGATCACGATGAAGGGCACTTAGCTCAACTTTTGTTATGGCTTGCTCATTGAATGGATTGATTATCCACACAACCCCATTCATATCCTTAACTGGAAAGTAATCTGTAAACTGTTCAATCAAAGTTTCGAGATGAGATGATACTAGTAAGGAGAAAGATGAAGTGTCAAGAGATGTGGCGCCAATACCCGACACATAGTCTACGAACTCTTGAGTACGTGTAAAATTTTCAAAATCTCAGTCTAAACTTTAGACAGAGTTAAAACATTGGGGGGTCGCCAAAATATTTAGTCTAAAAAGGGGGTCGCAATGCCTAAAAGTTTCAGGACCCCTGGTCTAGAGTAACTCCGATGAAAGGAGGCGATGATAAAATCGATTGAAAAAACTTTACTTCCAAGTTTCCAAACAAATAAATTTGTAAAAAAATACAAATTATGTGAATGATAAAATATTAGGATCATTAAATCACTATAATTGGCTAAGTTTCTATTAAATATTTATTAAAATATTTATTAGTTATTAAAATGGTTATTAAAATATTATAACTTAGTTATTAAAATATTTATAAAATTAATAAATATTATTAAAATATTTATAAACAGAGAATCTCTGCTTCAAAAAAAATGTTCAGAACCATAAATGCCGAGAATTCTTGATAGTTAAAAATATATATTTTCACAACGTTAATCCAAAATAAATCATTTGTAGTATTTTAAGTAGCAGAAACGTGGAATTCCATTTAATAAATTTAAATTTATCATTTCACAATATACCTTACCTAATACTGCAAAATAATAAAATCCCTCAATGATCATCATCATAAACAACAACAAAAAAGGATTTACATTCTGTTTCAAAAATATATCTCTGAATCTTATTTTATGAATGCCCCAAAAATAAATGTTATCAATGTAACTCAATGTGTGTAACACAAATTTGATGCCAAATTTCAATCGTATAACTCAAAGCAATTTTGAGTTATCCTGTTAATAGATAAATATAATGACAAAAATGTGTTTTTCGAAATCAGGAAAGTCTGAAGCACGATGATTCGTCAAAATTCCGAATTCAAATCTTTGGACGATTACAATATTTTTTTTCTATAAGAGAAAGTAGAAAAAAATCAAGCAATAAGAGTACTTAATTGGTAACAATTCAGATTTAATCACATGTTTTAATAGCTTTGAGAGTCATTATTCAATTAAGATTCATATAAAACAGTTAAGTTCATATATAAATAAGAAGAAAAAATACATTAAAAAATTAATCGTAAGAGATAATTTCGAAGCGAAAAGAACAATGAAATCAAACGCTAATGGCTGCATACAATCCGATCATTTCATTCGAAACGTTTTGTAAAAATGGCGATGATTCCTACTGTAACCTATTTCTCTTTGACATGAAAGTGAGTTCCAACAATTACTAATTCCATTAATCGTCTTATAGAAGCTTGCTTGAGTTACGAAGACGAGTTCATTGCCGAAAATTATTCAGAGCTTGACTTTGGCAACACTTAAGTTATCGTTTGGCGAACTGAAATCTGCATTTGGCGACAACTAGAACACCGTTATGTCGAATGAAAGAAGAAGAAAAGAACTAAACGAATGAAAAAAAGAAGAAGAAAATTTCTAAGTTGAAACAACCAAACCAAGACAGGCTAGCAACCTTAGCAGATGAGATGGGTCTTTTCCGCCCTCGAGGTAAAAAAGAGGTTTTCCGCTCAGCGAAGTGGATGTGAACCTAACGAATCTTCGATGGACTTACAGCTCGTCTGGGCTACGATCTCACTTATCCTACACAGTGTTCTGTGCAAGGCGGAAGGGGATGTAACGGAATCAACACTGAAGGTGGGGCCCCCGCCTATACATGGGCCCCCTGAACCAGGTAAGAATTTGTCGATTTTTGCATAATGGAAAGAGATAAATGACCGGATGGAAGATGAGTCAATGGCGGATACGACCGTGACTCGGTCAAGGACACCGGAGTGTCTGGAGGGTAAAATGTGAGCTGGGATATTGTTTATGTCTCGCTAACAAATGAGATGTTAATTCATTGTTTATTTCCGTGTTTTGTGATCGATCAGTTCCGTTATCTTGTCTTTGTTTGAATCAAAACTTCATCATATTTATTCTCTTACAATTATTAAATTTTTGAAAAGGATTGGAAAAAATATTAAATAGATGGTGGAATTTACGAGTTATCAAAATAAAAATGGATATGAGTTTTAATTCAAAATTAAATCATGTATGAATTAAAAAAAATTAAAACATATGTGAATTTTAAGATAAGTTTGAATAATATTAACACATGATCTGTTTTATTTAAATTTTATTGTATTTATTAGTTATATATTCAAAAAATAATTCGACCAATTTAAAGCACTTGACATTTATAAGCGATTCAGAATATTACAGTACACGAAATATAGAATTATATTCTTTTGCTTCTATAGATATCTATGTTTTTTCTTCTACAGAGCTCTATGTTTTTGCTTCTATAGAATTCTCGGCTTGAATTTTTAAGCTTTTATAGTGAATGTATTAATCAAATGTTTATCATCGTCATTCGCAAGGAATAACTGTACTGAAAATAATTTGAAAGAAAATTTAAAATCATAAACTGAAAAATCATTTATTTTTGAATGAATGTGTACATTTTTAAAATAACACAATGAAAATTTCAATGCATTTATATAAGAATTTCAGAAAGAAATAAAATAAATTTACAAAAAGAAATCATACAAATTATTAGCAGAAAAAAATCAAATTTAATTTACAAATGTTAGCAAAATATTTTAGTAGTAGAAAAAAAAAGGTTTATTGAATAGTCTTCCAAAAAGAAATTCAACCAATTTGAAATAATTTACCTTTTTTGTCGATTAGGAATTTTATGTAAACAGTGAATTTAAATTTACAATTTTTTTAATAAAAAATATAGTTCCTATTATATATTAATATTTCATATACGTTCATAGTAATAAAAAGTTATTTGCTTTATTTTTAAAATACAGTTATTTAAAAAGTTTTGTTTGATATTCCGAATAAATCCAATTGAATATCTATCAATAAAATATTCAGTTTAACTAGACCGAAGCGAATATTTTTTTACAAACTGAGCCTTCTTTTGCAGCATCTAATGCAAATATGTCCTTTCTAAAGCTCAACCCAAAAAAATATTTCCTAAACTTTCATTTACTTTACTTCGCTGCCGTTTTTATGCTTTGCTTGATCCAATGTGAATTAGAGTGTTAAAAAGAAAAATTCCCTTGCTTTATATTTGATTAAAAAAATATTTTATTGAACAGATGTTCAGATGTGTTGAACGAATCATTTATCCTGTTTTTACTTTCCGTTAAAAGATAAGTAATAATAAAAGGATAAAATTCTAAAGAATAAATTTTATGAAAGAATGCCTTTCTTACCGCAGAATATTTATAAGGGGATCTAATATCGAAATGTATTTCTATTTCAATCAGCAGTCTGTAAGCTTTTAAATTATTTTTTTTTTTAATTTAAGAGCATTTTTGCTTTTTCTTGTAAATATTTAAACATTTATAAAAGAATTACATCTATTACTGTAAAATAATAATAATAATTCGTGGAATTTTTAAATTTCATACAGAATAAAAAAATATTTGTTTCAAAATTTAACCATTCGTTTTTAAGCTATTATTTTATTAATAATAATTCCGATTTCATTCCACAATTTAAGTATAAGTTTTGCTAGAAAAATCAAGCTACGTCAAAAAAAGTATTTTAAAAGGGTATTTAGAAAACACCATCTTTCTTTTCTTAGTTGGTAACTGAAATAAATAAAGGCCTTGGTTTTAGCTGTCATAATATATAGCATTCAGCCAGAGATGTAAAAATGAATATAGGAACGCCAGCTGAAAAAATAATAATCAAAACTTTATTATTTTAAATATCTGTACGAATGATAATTTTTATGCATGTTTTGTCTTCGTCTCTTGATCGCGCAACGATTTTTATGTACACAATTTACGCAAAGAACGTCACTCAGTCTGTATATACTTCCATCTATCTGACTGTCTGTCCATCTGCCTCATAGCAACTGTTTATATTAATCTCTTTCCCTTTTTTTATCAAAAGAAAAAATTATATTACTTATTAAAGTTTTCTGTCAGTAAAAGAGGTCTAAAATAATATTCACGTTAAAAGTGTAAGCTCTCGCAAGAAAAATAACAAATCTAAAGCCCTGAAAGTTTATTCAGTATTTGTTAAAAAATTTGTTTCATTATTAGAAATATATATGCAAAATAATAATAAAGAGATTAATAAAATCAAAACCAATTGACAGTTTGCAGAGTACCATTATTCATATGATTGACATTAAACTGTAGAAAAGATATGATATTCAGTTACATAAAAGAAAATAGTATTCGTATATTATCTCGCGTATAAATAATAACTAATATGCGACGTAACAATTCTTTATGTTAAATAAAAGACTTATACTTGTCTTTATTTTGATAAAATAAAACTTATTTACTAAAAAGAACTATTAATTTTTTTAAAAAATTCACTGCTTCAAAACTGGTAGATATCTTCAAAGTTTATATTGCATATAACTCATAAGCTTCAGCTAAATGTGTTTTAGAATGTGATTATAAAACTTTTTCAGATTTGGAACATATTTTAATACCATTTTGTAAATTCAACACATTTCTGTGAATCAAATTAAGCCAGAAAAAATTAAGAGTGAAATAAAACGTCCAAAAAAAAAAAACCAATACGGTTAAAACTAGATTTTAAAAAATGAGAAAATTTACGTCCTTTGTACATTAAACATTATTTATTAAAAGATAATTTTTATAAATAATACGCGCTGATCTAGAAAAAAAGAAACTGACTAAATCATGTAATGTTTGGAAAAAAATATTATTTCTGATAAAAATTGGAAAATATTAAAAAACGAATTTAACCACGTTAATTTATGAACGAATCATATAACACAGATTTATTAGCCATGAATCCATTATAAATTTTATTTCTCTGCAAAATTAACTTTGAAAAACCTCTAATGAACTTTGAAAAAATTATAATATATTTTTAAATTGAACAAATAGCAGAATTTCTCAATAATCAGTATTATATAAAAGAAAGATATCAAGTCAAAATTATTATGTTTGAAAGATGTAGGCAGAGCTGAATATTTTTTCCAAACAATTTTTTAATTAATTTCACTTGCAAATAGTAATAATCTATATAAATAATATATAAATAAAATTGTATTATTGCAGTTTTACAAACCACAGAAGATTAAATTTGTGGAATACGTAAACAATTCGATTGAGGGTCTGCAAAAAATGTACCAGAAGTTTATTGTCTATGGAAACGTATAAAGTTTATTTTTCAGAGCTTTTCTAAATTCCTTAATTATTACGAGCTAATTTTTCTTAAATTTGAAAAAAGCCAATACGAATACTTTTTAAGGGATATTAGCATTACGGTTTATACGAAGCGACATTTTTGTTTGTGCTTATTTTTTATGAATATCCACAGTTTCTGTCAGATCTTGATAAAATTCAGTACCGTGTTCTTCAAGAAAAGAGAAAATCTCGAAAGGAAAGTTAATTTATGTGCATTCATTAATTAAAAATATAGCAAATTTCTGGTGCTTTTTAGCTATAAGGACGAAAATGTTTTCTCACGAATATAATTTCTATTCTTTATTAAAACTTAGAGAATTACACTTTTTAATGACACTACTTCATTTCAGTGCAATTATTTTTTTAATTTCTAGTAAGCATTAAAAGCCTTTTAAAGGTTTAATTTGATATTCAATCTATAACAAAGATTTTACCATTATGATGTCATTCAAATTAATTGCATTGCTCCATTAAAGCATTCTATAATGTGCATTTTCAGATATAAAAAATATAAGAAGAAACTACTTTTTTTTAGATATTAATTAAAAATTAGTTTTTATTTTCACACTTTTTGATTTGTACACAGTAACTTTTAGCAGGCCTTTTTTATTGAATTAATATTTTTTCAATCTTAAAAAGTAACAAGGCGAAACTTTAAACGAATATATTCCATATATCAAGCTTATAATTTGGATGAACAAGCTGGCTGTCAAGTGTAGCTCCTTTGCAATAAATAAATACAATCCGGATACGTTAGATGTTGAATCATAACATGAAGCACGTGTTTGCCCCTATCTGGTTTAACACTCGTTCTTAATTCGCATAGAATGAAGAAAAACTTTCATATAAAACTACACAAGCTATAGCGCGACTGTTTTTTTAACCCTTTATATGTAATTATTCCGGGGCATTGAAAAATAAATTTTTTTAGGTTTATATCATTGTAAACTGATGATGTAAATACTAAAACATCAAAAATTCGTTTCTTTGTCTTCTAATTTATGAAATAAGGGGTGTTAAATATACTTACCTGAGATTGTTCAGGGAAAACTGAAAATGGCGAGCATACTTTGTGCGTTAAGGATAAAAATATCATGGAATGTGTATTGGTAAACAAACTTACTATTCTATTTTAGATAATTAAAAAAATTGTGTAGGTTTTTTTTTGAGGTAGAAATCGTGTAATTCAAATGCAGTAATATCTTATGTTAAAGTTTGAAGTTCATTTTGCATTTATTAAGCTGGCTGGTTGGATTGCTTCATTGCATGAAAATAAAACTGTTGTCATTTGATGCACTTTTATTAATAACGTCTTAGCCACGTTTTTCTTTGAAATATAAACTAAAATGCCGTAAACTACAATATTCAAATAATCAATGCATCAAAATTGAAGTCAAATTATGCGTAAAATCATTAATTGAAAGATTCCGAATTTTAAGAAATTCTAACAATGCCAACAGTTTATGTGCCAGTGTCCTGGCATAGGGGTAGCGCATCTACCCCGAGAGCTTGGCTTACCGGGTGCAGGTCCCGGTTCGGGCATAGTTATTCTTCTGTGTTCTATCTGTAAGGTTTACCCCCTATAAAAAGGGGCTGTGAAAGTGACTATGATGAATGAGTAGTTAAGTCAAACTCTTGGCCCTAATTGGCGCTACTTCAAAACAAGAGACGCTGTTAGGCTTAAAACTCGCTGTGCCTCGACGAAATTTGTCCAGGGCAAGTGTCACTAATAACAACTACAACTGTTTATGTTCCTTTTTAAAAACGAATGTCTAATTTAAATTAAATAAACTCACTAACAAATAATCATAATTAAATATAAGAATATCATAGACTTAAGGAACACAGCACCGTCATGTTTCATGGTTGGAAACTTTTTCAGAAATTAACACTTAATGACAAAAGCTGGAACTTAATGTCGCCAGGAAAATCTTTGTATCATGAAAGGGTAATAGTAAGCATATTTACCACTTTTGATCTTAAAAAATATTTAATTATAGACTTAATGTATTTCAGATCTATTGAGACAGCTCAATCAAATTTTAAGTATCAGATTATGCTATTTATTATTTTAAAAGATTGATTTGAGTTCTCATAAAAATATTTTGCAATTGGTAAGAATATATACCGGAGAACTATAAAGAGTCTTTATCAGGCATCTATCGAAATCTAAGTCAGAATTCATAACTGATTTTCAAGGCTTAGCATTCGAAATAATGATTTTAGACACTTGTATAATATCGCCAATGCTTGAAATTTTTTTAGCAAATTTACCTAAATGAAATTTTACATTCTATTCCAGATCTTTTGCTACAACGATGTTACGGACATTGGGGCTGTTTTTCAATCGGCGAACCATTCTTATCCATCTACCGACCTGTTAACTTATTCCCTCTGCATCCGGATGTGCTGGACGTAAAATTCTTCTTGAAAACTCGATCGAATCCGGATTTGTTTACGAGGCTACGGCCAGAAAGCAACGAAAGCTTCATTCAGCAGAGCTTGGACCCAAAGGAGGACGTGAAATTCATCGTCCATGGGTACCTCGAACACGGCCATCAGAAATGGATCCAGGTAGGATGGCTTTTGTTTATATTTTGATAAGTCAGTTTTATTCAACTTCCGAATTAATGCTTTTCAATTGTTGTCTCGACTCTCCAAACACACACACACACACACACACGATGTTAATACAGTTTTTTCAAATGTTCATTCATATTTTATTAAGTAATTAAAAACTAACTTTCTCTCCAAAGATCTTCATTTCCCCACAGCCAAATAAGTCACGAAATCTGTTTGTTTTTTTCCTCACGCCAATGAGGTTAGGCTTAGTATATTTTAGACTGACTTTTTCAAACAATTCTGCTTATTTTCTTCAATGTTTGATGCATTAAAAAAAACAATGTTAATTAATTAATTTTTCGGATTCATTTTGAAGTACCTTCTAATTAAAATAATACAGAATAAAGAAATTTTAAATTTCTAATCTTTATTACGTTACCTCTACTGGCATAGAAAATTAACCCATTTACCCTTGCTTCAATTGGCGTTGAAAATTCAAAGCCAATTCATTATGTTCCGAGTTTGTTCTGATTTATTTTCAATGGATACGAACTTGATTTTGTTTTGGTCTTGTATAATTTTTGATCAATTATTTATATTAATTGTAATTAGTTAATAAAAAATAACTGAACTAAAATTTTTCTCTGTTGACCTAAGTAGGAATTAACTTAATTTTTTATATTACTTGTTTTAATTTTTTTCAAACAATTCTTTTTTAAACTATAAAATCCATTTATAAAACAAGCATTTACAAAATTTCTTATGCGGAAAATATAAATAATTTTCCCAGGAAGTGAAATTTATCCGGAAGCTCAATCATCATTAATTATGACTTACGACAGAATATTGTTGCCTTTAACAATGAATTGGCGAGTAGTCTCTTTTGAGCCAAATAATATGCAAAGAAATTAATTCGGTTAAAATGGACGATTATTAAAAAATCAAATAATATTTTTAAAAAATTAAGTCAATTTCTAATTAGGTTAACAAAGATAAATTTGATTTTAGCTGCTTTTTTAAATAATTACAATTAATATAAATAATTTATCAAAAATTATACCTCACCAAAACACAATCAAGTTCGTATCCGTTGAAAATAAATCAGAATAGACTCAGGCAATGAGGCAATGCAAATGAGTAAATTTTCTATTCCAGTAGAGGTAACGCGATACAGATTAGAAGTTTCTAATTTTCTTTATTCTATATTGTTTTAATTTGAAAGTACTTCAAAACGAATCTGAAAAATCGATTCATTAACAATGTTCAATTTTAAATGCATTTAATTTAAAACATTAAGAAAATAAACAGAATCGTTCGAAATTATCGGACGAAACATGTTAAGCCTAACCACGTTAGCGTGGGACAAAAAAACAAACCGGATTTTTTACTTATTTAGTGTAGGGGGATGAAGATTTTAGGAGAAAAAGTTTGTTTTTAATGAATTAACAAAAAGTTAATTCATTAATTTTTGAGAAAAAAAACTGTATTAACATCAAAGTAATAATAAACAATAAGGAATTTTAAGAAAATAAAATAAAAATTTTATTTCACGTTGAAACAAAATCTTAAAGCAGAATTACGTTGAGAAATATTTTACTCATAAATGATGCTTCATAAAATCGTACGGTATCAGTGTTTTCACAAATCAGAAATTCAATATAGTGACCCCATTAAAGGCCGAAAATCCTAAACGATTTCTTTACTAAAATTATCAAAAGAAATCCCGTTTTGACTTAATCATAAATCACATATAATGCTACATTAATTTTTAAAAATCTAGTTTTCTAATTATTGGTAGTATCGAGGGATAAATTTCCATTTAGTTCAACCTTTTCTCCATTTGAAATAATCCGTAAAAACAAATTCATTACGTTATAAAAGAAAAATGCTTTGACTTATGACAGTAAATGAGGACAAAAATCCGGTACTGAAATCCATAGGAGGGCACAACTTTGTAGGTCAGGGATTTAGAGGCTCAAAATGGGTGCTCATGAAATCACACCACCTGTATCCTTTAAAAAACTAGCAATTAGTGTTGTAAATAACTCATATTCAAATCAAATAAATTCGTTAAAGTAATCTGCACCTTATGGGGCTTTGATAAATTTTTAAATGAATTTCTAAAATAATATTTTATGCTTAATTTTTTTTTAAAGAATTCAATTTAAGAAGGAGACAGTAATAGTTTGAAATCATTTAATGCTAAAATATTCCTAAACCTATGGAATGTGTCTGTAAGTCTTTAAATTCAGTGTTAAAATATAGATTTAACGAAATAATTCTTTAAAAAGGTGAAATTTTGATATATTGTTTTTCTAATTTTCCCTCTATAGGTCGAATTTTTTTTTTTAATCCAAAAAAATTGTGGGAACGAAACATCAGACATTATAAACCTATATATGCGAATGAAAACAAATTTTTATGTTTAAACAATTTTATTGCGTTACATTCATTATGTAACTTTCAAGTCACACCGGCCTGTAAAATGTGCCCTTTTGTCTATAATAGCTCATATGTGAAAGTCCATAAAACAATTTGCATTTGGTGTAAGACATAAACGTACATGCATCCATAAACATAGTTCGGTAATCACCGACAAAAGCACAAATAATTTCATTTGGATCAAATGGTTTCGCGTCGTTTTACTGCCAACAGTTTGCGCAGCAAATTATTTTGCTATTTCGGGTGGATGAGCCAAGCAATGGCCATGTTTACTAGTATTGATTCTGTTTGCAACGTCATACGTTTAAGATTTATGCGCCAACTCATGAAAAAAGCTAAAATTATTTTGCAAAATGTCGATAAATTAAAATGCGACCTGAAAGTTACACGGGCCCATAAAGGGATAAGATAACTAAATTATCTAAGCACACAAATTCTAAGAAAGGAATCTAACAGTTAAATTTAATTAAATCGAATCTAAAATGAACTTCCATTTAATTTTAAGATATAATGATTTTTTCATAAAGAAAAGTATCTAAGTTATTGTTTAAAAATATTAAACTTTTTCTTAGAATCTCTGTTTTCTTCATGTTGTTTTTCATACTTTTATCAGGAATTCTTATAAAAACAATAAGATGTAAATACTAAACATTGTAAGTGGTAAATGATGTATCAAAATATCATTTTTCACATTAAATTAACAATGGTTTATAATGCGGTATAAGTGAAAAGTATCTGGTGATCTAATTATTTCTAAGGAATATGTAAAGAAGTCACTAGTGTAGCCCTCTAATGGGCTGATTCAACAGCTTTTGGAAATATACTTATTTTTATCACTAATTTTTGCGCTTTATTATTTACAGCTTCTATCTTTTTTGCGTTTTATTTATAACAGCTTATTCTTTTAGTCCTCTGTCTTCTATAGCATTTTTTTTGGTAATTGTTAATCGTCTGCATTTAAACTTTTTCTTTTTGGTGTTCTAGAATTTTTATTGTTTCTATATTTTTGATTCCAATACTTTTTATTGTTTGTATATGTATGTCAATTAGATGTGATGGAAATGAAAAGTACATGACAGTCCTAATTATTACGATAGAGCATGTGAAGATGTTACTAGCATGAGGCATCTGAGGGTTAATGCCTCATGCTAGTAACATCAACAGTTTTTTTCAATTTCCAAATTTTTTTCTGCTTAGCACTGACAGCATTTACTATTTTTAATCTTTTTATCCTTTTAAATTAAATCTTTTGAGAATCATCTGTTTTTAAATCTATTTTAAGATTCTTCCAGAATTTGTTCATGAGTTCTGGAAACTGCGTTTTCATTTGTAATTCTTGTTCGTAATGCGTTTCATTATTTTTGCATATACATCACCTAGATGTAAAAATAAATATTTGGATATTTAACCTAGCTGACTTTATCATAAAATTCATTAATACAAGAAAATTTGGAAAAAGCCATGATTGAGAAATGTTCCATCGACAGCAAATATAGCGAAATTGTAGACAATTAAAGACTAATTGATTAGTCTTTAATCGAAAGCAGCAATCTTTGACATCGAAACAAAATGCTTCATACTTGAAGAAATTAAAGCATACAGCATAAAAGAGGCCGATGAGGGAACACAGTATAATTATAAAAATTTAATGTCACACATTGTCTTATTAACGCAACACGCACAGCACCCCTGCAACTATAACCTTCTGGTTATTTAAATTGTATAATGAGCATAAAGTGGGGGCGATATTGGAAGACGCTCCTGTACTATCCATCGCTTTGACTATCACCCAAATTGTCTGGTGTCTTGCATTTATTGATTAACATTTGGTAAGGAGATTTTAAAATGCGATTGACATAGTCAATGCTGTAAATTACTTAAATTATAGAAGTTTCACTTTTTCTTAATATTTTTCCTGTGCATTAGCATATATACTCTTGTTCAAATAAAAAAAAGGTTCACTTTTACTTATTCTTTTTTTCCTGCGCATTAGTATATATTCTATATATTAGGTTCGAATATCATATGATCACTGCCTAAGTTGGGGAGGGTAAAAAACATGAATTAAGCTGCTATACATAGAATTGATTGTTTAAGGTAGGAAATATTTTCAAAGGATGTCTTGGTTAAGTATTACTGCAGTTAAGATAATTTTCGGGCGAGGATCATTTAATTTTTGAAGTTTTTTGTTAACTTGACTCAATTGTAAAGATGATTAAAGGTTTAATTTAGGAAAATGAAATTTTGGAATTTATTTTGCACTTTTCCTTTAAAAGATAAAGCTTTGAAGCAGTGCGCATTTATATAATACAATATAGAATATTTCAATATTTTCAGAACTTAATTATCAGAGAATAAATCAATTTAATTAAATCTTGAAGAATTATGCAAACGGCGTCAGGTAGCAGGAACAAAATGAGATAAATTGAATTCGAATCTTATGATATTTATAATAGTTAATTATTAATTTAATAAAAATGTAGAAAATAATGAAGATTTTTTAAAAAATGATGCATTAATAAGGGCATTTTCAAAAACTATTTTGATTCAATTAGTATTAAAAATGATTACATTTAATTATCATTCAGATTTAGAATCACTCTAGATAATCATACAATTATAAAATAAATCCGTAAATTGATGGCAAGTTATGGTACTTGAGCCATTTCTTCACGGCATCAAGGACTGTATCTTCAACTCAATGGTTCTCACAAACTATTCGTTCACCTACAAAATGGATATTTGATAGAATAGTGTATCCACCGATCTCAATTCAATGAGCCATCTCAAATGTTGAGAAAATACAAAGATCACTAATTACTGCTTCTAAGGAGAATTACAGACTTCTTGTATGTGAACATAAACGTTTGGAATTGAACAAAAATTAAACACAAAAAGATCATATTTACAGATATAATTTATGATAGGGCATAAATATTGTGGAGGAGGATTATAGGACCTAAATGGCAAAGTTAAGGTTTGTAGCCGTATAACATAGCCACTAGACAAAAGTAATTACTTGTGTTCGAAAGTAAAGTTTATGAAGCTATAATCACAACTTCTTTGTTAAATTAGCTTGATTGATTGATTGATTTTGTTCCTTAACTAATTAGCTTTGTTATTTAATTACTGAATATGAGACGAATTAATTCGTTTCATATTCATTTAAAAAGAGTTGATAAAAATTGAAAGGAATTCAAACGTCTAATTCGAAATATCGTAACATCAATTCTCAAATTATTTCGTATGATGTGTGATTGTTGTACTTGCATAAAATGTCGTATGTCGATAGTGTTCCTGATGCTATATCGAAAATTCTTGCGTTTTTCTATATAATTTTTATGAAATGATATTTAAAAAAAGCGGTGACAATATGGACAGCATATCCATTGTAGTTTTTAAAGACAAATGAATTCAAACTAACAAACTAGCAACGAGTTAAAAAAAGAGAGAGAGAGGGAGGGATTGTCATCTTTTCTTGTTAGCTTTTTCGTTTCTTATTAAATTTTAATGCAGTGAACAAAGGTATGATTTTTTTATTTAAAAAATCTGGTTTAAATTTGACACACTTCTAAATTCGATTGCGAACCGGAATCTTTCAACATTTTCCAATTTTTAAAAAAATCCGAACTGGAATTGATATTTATTTTGCCATTTAAGAAGTTCCTGAGAATGAAGAATAAAGCATGATGAAGAGAAATCGTTTGAACAGAACCCCTACTGTAATGAACAGATAAAATACAATCGGAAATCAATTTTCGTATGTAAATATAGTTTAATGCAATTACAACTTTAAATTATTCATTTTTCTATTATGCATGAAAATGATTCGATCGCTATCATTTCGAATATAAATCAAAATGTAAAAGATATATGTAGAATTTTAAATTTACACTTTTGAAATTAAGAAAAATATTAAAGGAAGCTTGGAATATTAGCATGATAATGTTTTGACTCGATTCATCTATCGTCATTTTAGTGTACAAAAATGCTTTTAATTTTACAAGTATAACAACAATAACGAACAGACAAAGAAAATATATTTAATGTCGCCACAATAAACATATATAAAAACTTTCAGGTTAATTAACTATTGTAAAATATACCTATAAATATTTTTTTAATTTATTAAAATATAGTAAGTTTCGAAGGAAATAAAATTAATATCACTAAATAATAATTTTTTGCACTTTAAAGAGGTAAAAAAATCGTTAATAAAATATATTATTGTCTTAATAAGGCAAAACAAATGTATTATTGTCTGATTAAGACATTCCGATTTCATTTTTTTTTCAATTCAATTCCTACTATTGATTTACATTCTCCCTATATATATAATACATTTAATTAACTTGTAGTGAGTGGATGGTACGCAATGTTAATACAGATTTTTTTCACATATTATTTCATTCATTAAATGAAACTAATTTTCAATAATTTAAATAGAGTTTTAGTGGTTTGTAATGAAAACTGAAATCAGCAGGCAGTAGCTCAATCGGTGAAATGCGAGGATTTCATTACTTTTCAAGCGAAGGCGAAGAATGCAAGTTCGATTATTGCGAAAATCAGTCATGTTTTGAACAACTATTTATATTACTAGTCATTATGTGATAAAAAGTAACTGAAATAAAATTCTGCTTTTTTTTCTCATCTAAGTAATAATTGACTTACATTTTTTATATTACTTGTTTTGATTGATGGTGTCGCGGAATTCATATTTGTGAACACTATTCTCTTACAAGATTCTTGACTTTTAAAACTATTTTGATAATTTAACATTTTCATAAAATTCACTACAATATGAAACTGATAAGAATTGATCAATTGTGCTAAACAAAATGTAACCATAATCCTATTATAATTCATAGAAACTGTATATTTTACAAATTTATTTAGAAACAATACTAACATTATATTATTTTAACTGACAAACCTGCCACCCTCTCAACCAAGTTGGCCTAGGCAGCTATCTAATCTGCCCTATCTGAAATCCGTTTCTGATTGCCATTTTATAAACTGTTCTTATTATTCACCTAATAATTCGTAAATGCCCTAACTTTTATTGTATCTATGTATGAAACTGCACTTTTGTTGAAAATAGTTATTTTCCAGGATATGATTCGAGAACTGTTGACCAAGGGCAATTTCAATGTCATTTCTGTGGACTGGGTTTTCGGAGCAGCTCCTCCGTACACGCAGGCCGTGGCCAACGCAAGAATGGTGGGCGTTGTACTGGCAGAGTTTATCGAACTTCTGCACGTAAGTATATATATCATGCCGGCTTTCTGGCACAGAGGTAGCGCGTCTTCCTCTAGAGTCCACGGTTCGAGTCCTGGTTTGGGCATGGTTGTTCTTCTGTGTGCTATCTGTGAGATGTGCGACTGTGCCTCCCTGTAAAAAGTGGCTGTGCAAGAGAGTGTGTAGCTAAGTCGTACTCTTGACCCAAGTTGGCGCTACTTCAAAAACAAGAGACGCTTCTTGCGGCTTAAATCTGCCGCTGTATCAGCGGGGGGCTTATCCATAGGCAATTGCCATAAGTAACAACAACAACATATATATCTTTATATATAAAGTTCTTCTGTGCGTGTGTATGTGACTGAACTCCTCCTAAACGGCTGAACCGATTTTTTGTGAGTGTTCAAATGGATTCGGAAATGGTTTAGATTCACAAAATTTTGAATTAGAATTTTAATTAATTAAAAATTAATGCGAAATTCAGTCGTTTTTTGGTGATAACTTCCGAAAATATTATCACACAAAAATGGATTTTATATCAAATTAAAGTTCAAAATATTATCTTTTTGATGATATCAATTTTCTTTTTCCTACAAATTAAATTTTTATTTACAATGAAATTTTAAATAAATATTTTAATCAAATTTTTCAACAATTTATTTCCTTCAAAATAACAATTTAATCCGAAGGGCAAAAAAATTATCTTTTATCAACATGTTGCCACACGTCGACAAAAACTCTGGGAAAAAATGAGTTAATTATTACTGCAAATTAAATACTACAGAATAATATATAATTTTCAGCAAGTATTCTTTGAAAGGAAATAAATATATTTTCTAAACAAATAAACGCAAGATGAATTTTTCTATAATCGTTCAAAGTATCTATATTATTTGAACTTAAATATAAACATTGAAGGATATCATTTTTTGATAAATTAGTTAAATGAATTGTAATTATTTAATAAAAAGTAAGTAAAATAAAATTTTTGTTTGTTGACCACAGTAGAAATTGACTTAATTCTTTTATATATAATATGTTCTCATATTTTTGAAAAAAAAAATGAGAACCATTTTAAAATAAATCCCGCCTTTTTTATAGATGTATCAAACTATAAAGAAGGCGGGCAAACGTATGTTGTATTGTTGTTGTAAACAAACAAACAATACAATAAAATAAGTCCCCTGCCACCGATTTTTTTATTCACGACTTCATTTTCTTTTATAGCAGTAGTGGGAACATCTAGTTCTCCATGAATGATCCAGGTTTCATGACTTTTTTTGGTTTCGCGTGTACACACGGTTCACTTTTTTTTTACATTCTAACCATGATGGCGTGATTAAGTTTTCTCTTGGAATTCAGAAGCATATTGGAATGTTTCTGGCAGCTGATCTGCTTTCGTTACCACTGCCCCAAATATCTACTCTTCCTTTCTGCTTTCATCAGCAGAGTTTCTCTTGTGGCATTAACTAGATTACGAATCCATGACTTTGAATTTCAAGAAGTAAGAATCGCTTCTTCGAAATGATTCATCGTCAGCTCAGTCATACGGAACACGTAATTTAAATTTAGCAAAAGTTAAGCTTATTTTCAGTTTCGGAATGAGAGCTACTGACTAATAGTGACTAGAATTCTTAAATTTTAAACCGGCTTTGGATGTTTCAGGAATATGAATCATCTTTTTCAATTCGAGACTATGACTCAAAATCCTGGATTACCCTAACTAATTCGACGTTTCATTTTTTAACTGTTATTGTACCTATTCTGCCAATTTGTTTCTCCACCAAGCAATAATTCTTTTCAGCTTCTATTAGGAAAAGACACTCATTCAGAGATTCAACACCACATGATCCTTGACAATAAGAATATTATAAATTTGTTCATAATAAAAGTGCTTAAGTACTTAAAAACCCTCTTTCTTAATTTTAGATTTAGCAATTCACAAAATAAGATAGCTCTCTTTCAAAAACAGGGTTTCTTAAAAAAGAAGAGCAATCATTTATTTCCCCAAATATTATCTTTAGATATATATATACTTAGATATAGACTAAGTTTTATTTAATAAAGTAGAAAATTAAATGAATATATTTTGAGTTCTGTTGCAGATATTGATAATAATAAGATTGGAAATTAACTCCTTAGATACATTTGACGGCTCGTCATATAAGCATTTTGCATAAATTTGGATGCCGAATTTAATTAGCCATTAAAACTTATATTCAAACTTATTCACCATGATAGGAATAAATTTAATAATCTTTTACTAGTCAATAAACCTTTTATACGCTAGTTTACGCATTGCCAAATTTAATCTGTTCTAAAATCCTTACAAAAAATTCCGTACCTAAGAAATTAAGTTTTTACACACACACCCCTTATGGTAAAATTTTTCTTTCAAATTGTGTCTGTACACAACAAATTTGCACATTTCTGCATATAAAATTAGTCGCGACATGTTTATTTTTAAATTTAGTGAGGCAAGACGAATTTAGATTGACACACTTATTCCAAAAAATGCAAATTTATTTAACAATTGAAAACTATCACATGCAAATATTTATTTCATTATCTTTTTCATCTCCGCACATTTAGTAACCGTTCGTGAAATATGTACAAAGGTTGTTCAAAAAGTAAGTTGCTCTTGTTCCCCTACAGATAACATAATATCGAAACAAGGGCTAATCTTTCACAAACGATAATTGAGTTACAACGGTTGCAATCTCGTTCGGATAGTGAAAACCGTTGCGGAGTAGTATGGGGGAGGGGAAATGGCTCATCAGCTGGAAACTTACCCTAAAACTGATGAATAAAAATATGGGTTTTGTGAGAAAAACGTTTAGCGAGTACGGAGATTTCATCGTGAAATATTGGCAGTGTGTGGGCCAGAAGCAATGTCAGTCCAGCCATTCTGAAATGGTGCAAGTCGAAGATGGCCTTACAGACTTAACCGGTGGGACAAGGAAAGCCAACAACGATGAGCATATCAGACATGGATGATGGACAGCCTATCACAGGGGGTGGAAGACATTATCCTCGGCTATCGCAAAGTGAGCATTGCACACATTTCACAGGACTTGGGAATATCCATTGGCAGTGATCATTCCGTTTTCTAATAACAACCAGGTTCAGACAGCTGTTCTAAGCTGACTGCAAAACCAAGGAACGATTTTTCATAGTCAGGGCATCGAACGATTAGTGCTACATTCCGACAAATGTCTCCAGAGATCCGGAAATTATGTAGAGAAATAGTGTGCTAGTATGTGTATGATATTGCACTGAAGTAGATTTGTCAGTAAAGTATAGATGTCCTAATTGTTTGAGTGTATTGTAACTTATTTTTTGAATGCCCTTTGTATTACTCTTAAAAGTGTAACAAAAGACTCGTTCTAACATCGGCCAGAGAGATGAGAAATAATCTCATCTCTTTGCTTTCTAATATCTTTGAAAATTATATTACGATAGAGAAACTAGTCACTCTTGCTACGCCACTATCCTTTATATGAACACTAGCAGTACCCGCACGACGTTAACCCTAGTATAGCATCTAAAAAGAAAAACCCGATATGACACGGGCATGTTACGCAACATCAAACAAACAAAAAGATATATTTAGAAATGATCAAAAATAGCTGCAAAACCATTTTTCATAGCACACATTCAGAAGTATTTGGACTGTTAAAAAAGTAAAAATATAAATCCGTAGGCAAAACGCAGGCGACCATTTCGCTCCTCGGGGGATTCATTCTGTTTCCGAAATTCAGTTGCAGGACTAGTTAAAGACAGACAGTTATTTCGATCATCAAAAGACTCTCCTTCCCTAAGTGTGGATATTATTTCTCTGATATTTGCTAACTGAACGTTTCTTTCTTCTTCCGTCCAAGATTGAATTTCAATTTTTTTTTCGGGGGGGGGGGAATAATAAGATTTGTATCGCTGCATAAAATCAGACGTAAACAAAGAAAGGAATCGCATATACTATTTCACGCATACATGTATAAATTAAAATCGTAATTATAAAACTTCTTTTTTATTTTTATTTTGGCATGAATTTAATGTGCTAAAACCTTCCCCTAATAAATACTGTACAAAAAGATATAAGTACCTCCAATATTTGTTTTCTATTTTTCGAGTTTTTGTTGTTCAAACATACAGATGCTTCCAAGAGACTTTATTTTTTTAATGTTTATAAATTTACTTAAAATAATAAAGTATTTTTTAAGATATTATTATATTTAATCGAGTATTTATATTGGGAAAACACAAGTATATTCTTATAATTGTGTATTTTAAAATTGCGAATCTTATTTAATCTTTCATGCTTTCCCAGGATGTCTATTCGATTCCTCTGAGTTCGATGCATGTTATAGGACACAGTTTAGGAGCCCATGTCGCAGGCTACGCAGGTCAGAGATTGAACAAACTCGGCAGAATCACAGGTAAGAGATTTTTTTTATCATGTGAGAATGTGATGTTGTTTTGGTTTGAGGTTTTTGAAGCCTCAAAATGTGGAGGGAACAAATTGGCGAATTATCGCTTTTTCAGGCATCCATTTTTCACTTTTAGGATTATTGGAAAACAATGCGGAAGATGGTCACATTTGGAGACTTATCGCCAAAAAAACCATTTAAAAATAGAAACTTAATTTGTAATTCAAAAGTTTAAGTCAGTAGCAACGTTTTTGCATTTTTTTAATAAAATGTTTTTATTATGTGACAACATAATGTTGTATTGTTTTGAGGTTTTTAAAGCCACAAAATCAGCGGGTAGAAAATTGGCGATTTATCGCTTTGGGGTATCCATTTTTCGCTTTTAGGGTTGTTAGAAAATGGTAAAGATGACTGCTACATTTGGTGACCTATCACTAACCAAAAGTTACATGTTGGCACGAATGTCCTCCATGGACCTGATTCTCGATATATCAACGCATACGTATTCTGATAGCCACTGATTGTTTCAAACATGTTTAAATTGGTTAATGACTTAAATTAATTTAGACAAACAGGACCTTAAAAATAATAATGTTCTCACATTATAATAATGTTCTAATAACAGAAAATTTGAAATAGCATATTTCAATTTCTATAATCTTAATGTGATGCGCCAACCTATCTATCACATTTTAAAAACATTTGAATTGCAGAACAACAACCGTAGTGTAGGGATTGCATAAATATTTGATATTGTTTCGTACATCTTATTCAAAATCTGTAGAGTCTATTAAATGTTCAGTTTTTAAATGCTTTTATTATTTTTATTTTTGTAATTACTTTGATAGAGAAGTGTTTTTTCTTTAAAATAACTGTTTAGACAATATGTGATAGGTTTAAGAATATAATATGTACAAAAAGTTCATTTTCAAACTTTACTTGGTCGTTGATCATATGTGTATATGGATTGTTACTAAGGTTTGATAATTTAATCTGGTTATTCAAAAAACAAACAAATAAATGAAAACAAAGTATATATAATTTCGTGCTACTTTTATTTTTGGGAAATAAAAATAATATATTTTATTAGTTTTGCGAATTTTCAAGGTGAATACACTTCCATTTTTAACCCCTTAATGTTATTAGTTTTGTAAAATGTTTGATAAAAATAAATATATTGCATTACTTTGCACTCTTGCAGTCAGACAGATAGAGTTCTTGTTTGGGGATTTTGCACAAAATTTGATAGAAATCTGAAAATTGGATGTAAAGATCATATACCATATTTCACCCTTCTAAATCAAAAAGTTCTTAGGTCAAGAGTTATCGTATTTATAGATAGACATAATTTATAAAAAGTGTCAATGATGTCTAAAATGGGATGACCTATCAAAATCTGGAATTCAAATGTTTTTTGAAGATTTTTAGGTACTTCGTATAATAAAAAGTAAAAAAGTAAACTAAAACTTTAGAAGAAACATAAGTATTTTGCATCTATTCAATAATGTTTGTACATGAAAGTCAAATTTCCTTTCAAGAAATTTTCCACAGATAAACAAAATTTCACACCTTTTTCTTTTGATCTCGTTCGTTTATCTTCACTTAAAGTGTTCGAGGTGGCTTCTGAGAATTTCTTGATATGCCACTTGCGTCTACTCATTTCCCATGAGACGATGCAAACGGATTTTCGGGATACATTTATCTTTTTGTATTCGTGTAAAGGAAACGAAAAGATGTCAGAGAAAGCATCAGATCCCAGTTTGATCTCAGTTTTAACATCACATTAAGCGATCATCCACGATGTATTTAAATTACTTTTAGTGCAATATTTCCTTACCTTAAAACACCATGAAATAAGAATAGAATATTGTCTAGTTACTTTACCCACACATGTCCAAATAATGGGTTTAGTTTAGTAATATCAATGTCCCTTTCTAAAGCAAAACTAGAGCTATTTTGGGACGAACCTCGTAGTTTTGAACCGGTCAGATGACGAGAATGGCATCTGAGCTGGCAATCCAAACCCCTCTCAACACCACACCATCCCAGGGGGAGGAAGTTTGGCCCTGACGGATTTAACTTGCAATAGCCCCCCCCCCCTATGCGGTATTCCTCTGATGGAATCGGGCCTCGAACCTGAAACACAACTTTCTCGAGCTGAGATCTTACCACAACGCTCTGCGATCCCAAGTAATGGCTATCGAAAGATTAAGAGTTTAATGAAGCAACAAGTTTCCAAAAATGTTTAGCTTAATTTTCCAGATAATCTCTAGATTTTTATTACATGCACAAATCTTTAGTAATATTAAATTTCATTTTCTCTAAAGGATAGCTACAATCAACCGTCTTCGTGTGGTACTCATAATTTAAGGCTTTATTAATGAATAATCCCCGTTACAGCAACGACTACATCTTGCATGAGGTGATTTTTATGAATTCACAAATTAATATATGAATATTCCTCAATGCAACAATATTTACAACTTGCATGAGATAAGCTTTGTAAATGCAAAATGTAACAAACAATGCAACAACAATTACAACATGCATGGGGTGAACTTTGTGATTTCAAAGCTGAATTGATGAATATAACAAAATTGCTACTTGCAAGAGGTGAACTTTGTGGTTTCAAAGCTGAAATGGTGAATATTCCCCAATACAACAACTACAACATTTCTTGTGAATTGTTTCTTAAAGTTGTTAATTGTATGAATTCACAACTTTATAGACGAATATTCCTCAATACAACAACAATTATATCTTGCATGATATGAAGTTTCTGAATTCATGACTTAATAGATGAATATTCCTTAATACAACAATAATAACAACTTGCATGAGGTGGACTTAGTAAGTGAAAAGCATAATTGATCATACAACGACATTTACAGCTTGCATAAGGTGAACGTAGTGATTTCAAAGCTGAATTGATGATTATTCCTCAACAACAATTACAACTTAGGTTATATTAATCTCGTGATTTCAAAACAAAATAAAGGAATCTTCTTCAATACAACAATAATTACAACTTGGATCGGATGAAATTTGTGAATTCAAAGCTTAATTGACAATTACAACCTTATATTTCCCATTACGACAACAATTACGACTCGGATGGGATGAACTTTGTGTACCTGCTTTGCCCTTTCAATGGCCTCATCGACCCTCCGGGAAGACAAAAGCCTCTTCCTGAATCTTTTCTTTAAAACTCTTGATCTTCGAAACAATCAGACATGCTTCGTTTGCAAAATATTTTCTCCGTCACGCTTGCACCGACGCCGAAATTAGGCTTTTTATTTGCAAATCAAGAGCGTGGAAGAAGTGCGCCACGCTTTGCTGATGGCTCCTTTTTCCTCTTTTTTCTCGCCATCTTCCTGTTAGTTTTGCTCGGGATTTTAAACAATGTGATGAACGAGGAAATATCTTTTAAAAAACAATTCTTAGATTAATACCAATGTCACTTACGCTTTTGTTGTTGTTATTGTTGTTATAATGGAAAAAATGTCGGAAACTTATCTGTCTTATGTCAACAAGTTGATCATTTGCAATAGATTTTCTTGGTGCTCTTAGAATAATTATCGGATTAAGAGGGGAATTGTAGGGCCTACGGGCAATATAAAGTTCGATCGTCTTGTTGCCTCTAAAACCTCTAAAACACTACATTCTTAGTTGATTTTTTAATTTCTTGATAGATTTTTTTTATAGAAAATGATAAATAGAAAAATCTTTTCATCGCATTCAGTTTCGAATTTTAGTTAGTGGTGGTTTTAGATATTCTGTGATCCTTAGAAATGTGCATAATGGGACACCACTTTTAACATGCCAACTTAAAGCACATTTGTAACATGCTAATTATTCACTATAAGTTATTATTTTTGTTTAATTAATTTGGTAAATATGTACTTAACATTTTAATATTTAATCATACATAGAATTTATTTTGACCAAATTTATTTATTTGCCAAATATAAAAAGTATTTTAATCAGAATGCTTGCTACCCTTTATTGGTCTGACGGATCTAAACTTCTACTTTGTCTGCCGACTTGAAAATTAGCCTTTGGTTTCAGTTCTCTCGTTTAAAAAAACGTATAACTCAAAGGTAACTTAAAACAAAAAGGTAAAAATAATTACAAAAAATATCACTGCGATCCGAATACAAATCAAAACAAAGATAAAGAAAGCTATTTATTCTAATCAATTCAAACACCTGCAAACACATTGAGCCATACCGATCTGCAAGTTAAATAGAAAAAAACTTAAAAGGAAATAATATTTTGAAATTCAAACCATACATGATTTTAATTTGAATGCATTTTAGCGCACTTTTAATTTGAATGCATTTTAGCGCACGTCTTTAGTAAATCATACGGAAAATTAAATTAACTATGTTACGCCATGTCTCTGCGAAACTTTCTAGTATTCTCTCCAATAAAGGTGTTTCGCTCCTTGTTCATTTTAAAACTGTGGACTTTGCATAAATCATATCATTGACTCTCCAACCCGCACCGAAGGCACACGGATAAACCAGAAAACGGAATGATCGGACTGCCGAAACAGAAATACTAGCGGAAACTTCAGTTGAGTCCTAAGGGTCGCCATTGCAACGGTACAACCCTTCCCGTAGGAAGTACGTCCCATCGAACATTCGAACATTAAACATAATGCCAAAAAATGTGTTTTTTAAGTTCATAAAGATCTGAAACTTGGCGATTCATCGTGCCCTTCATATAATATATATATATATATATATATATATATATATATATATATATATATATATA
>JAOUZG010016704.1:4252337-4270421 GCA_026289955.1 Argiope argentata | reverse complement strand
ATATATATATATATATAGGTCCTCCGAATTTAAAGATCTGCGGTGGCCTGGTGGTAAGGTCTGGCTAGTCAGTTGTAGGGTTTCAAGTTTGAGACCCAATTCCACAGAAGAACCGTCGTGTAAGGGGGTCTGTTGCACGTTAAATCCGTCAACGCCACACGCCTTCCCCCTGGTGTGGTGTGGAGAAGACATTACCAGCTCAGAAGTCGCCTTCGTCGTCTGAATGCTGTTCAAAATTATGAAGTCCTTCCCAAAATATCCCTAGTGTTTCTTTACAACGGGACATTAATACAATTAAACTAAACCTCCTATTCCAAAATAATATTCCTTATAATTAGAGAAGTAACGTTTATCCCTATTAAAGTGATTGTGCTGAACTTATTGAGACAAGTTACAGCACCTCTAATGGCAAAATAAATAATTTACAACAGTAACTTAAGAAATTAAGATGATCTGCCAAAAAGTGCAATTCAAAAAGTGATGAAAATAAAATTTCATGAAGATATCTGTAAATACTGGAGAAGAATTTGGAATTAAATCTATTAGCTTTCCATTACCACCTAAAAATGAAAAATGCATTTCTTATAACCCTTCTTTCACCGCTAGGGACGCTATAACTTGTCTCAGTAAATTCAGCATATAATTGGTAAAAGTTATTTCCCTATCTGTATGCGATGTCGTTTCGAATCTAAAGGGCTTTAAAAATGTACAAATAATCCTATGTAAGTGTGAAAATGTGTATAACGTGTATATATCATATGTGTTCATACTTTTTTTTTACTTTTACATTTATTAAATAGTCTCCATTTTTTTACTTTTACATTTATTAAGTGGTCTCTATTTTTTTACTTGTACATTCATTAAATGATCTCGAAATATTTTTTACACAAGAGTTGTAGGAACCGCTTTCTTAAGTAACAGTTGTTAAAAAGATATATACGTTTTTAGACATCTTATATTTAAGGAAGAATCTTTTTATTTATCATTTTACAATATTTGCCTCTTTTTTTTCGTTGGTGGCTGTTTATGATTTTTTGTTTCATTATTTATATTTTGCCACTTTGATCTAAAAGTTAAGTCACAATAACATAGCCGGATTTTGTTTCAAACATCGATTGGTAACAAACAAAATGAATTTAATAACGGAATCTATGCACGGACAAGATAACCTATCAACATGTAATCATCCTGAAAAGGCATGCATGCCCCACAGTACTAAACCTTGTTTAAAATCCCTTCTTAGAAGAACGTCGCCATCAAAGACATAAGATGGGATTTAACATTTCTTGTAGAATAATTATTTTTGCATTCTAGTTAGTTCAATGGAGGACACATAAAAACCATTCGGCTCTATGTCGCGTTCTCTTTAAAGGAGAACGAAGACATAAAACCACCGCAATTTAAATCCTTAATCAACAAGTTGATTATACACTGAAGTGACAAAAGTCATGGAATGACTGTTAATATCGTGTCGGTCCTCCTTTTGCCCGACGAAGTGCAACAACTCGACGTGTCATGGAGTCCACAAATCGTTGGAAGTCCTCTGCAGGAATATTGAGCCATGCTGTCTGTATAGACGTCCATAATTGTGAAATTGTGGATGGTGCAGGAGTTTGGGCACGAACGGACCTTTCGATGATGTCCCATAAATGCTCGATGAAATTCATATCGGGCGATCTAGGTGGCCAGATCATGCGCTGCAATTGTACGGAATGTTCTTCAAACCAATCGCGAACAGTTCTGGCCCGGTGACATGGCGCATTGTCATCCATAAAAATCCCATCGTTGTGTAGGTACGTGAAGTCCATGAATGGCTGCAAGTGATCTACAAGCAGCTGAACATAACCATTTCCAGTCAATGATCGGTTCAGTTGCACCAGAGGACCGAGTCCATGCCATGTAAAAACACCCCACACCATTATGCAGCCACCACCAGCTTGAACAGTGCCTTGCTGACAGTTTGGGTCCATGGCTTCGTAGGGTCTGCGCCACACTCGAACTCTACCATCAGCTGGTAACAACTGAAATCGTGACTCATCTGACCACGCCACGGTTTTCCACTGGTCTAGGGACCAGTCGATATGCTCACGAGCCCAGGAGAGTCGCTGCAGGCGATGTCGTGCTACCAGTAAAGGCACTAGAGTCGGCCTTCTGCTGTCATAGCCCCAGGAAGACAAAGTTCGCCACACAGTCCTATAGGACACGTCCCTCGTACGTCCCACATTGATTCCTGCAGTTATTTGAAGAAGTGTTGCGTGTCTATTAACATTGACCATTCTACACAGACGTCGGCGGTCTCGGTCGTTGAGTGCAGGTGGTCGCCCACTGCGCTGTCCATGACGGGATGTGATGATTGAAATTTCATACTCTCGGCACACTCTTGATACTGTGGATCTCGGAATGTTGAATTCACTAACGATATCCGCAATGGAATGACCCATGCGTCTAGCTCCAACTAACATTTTACGTTCAAAGTGTGTTAATTCTCGTCGTGCCGCCATAAATCACGAAAAACCTGTTCACATGAATAACTTGAACACAAATGAAAGACCTGGAAAACGAACTGCGCATTTATACTTTTTCGCTGCGATACTACTGCCATCTGTATATTTGCATATTGCTATCCCATGACTTTTGTCACTTCAGTGTATGATTCGCGAGGAATGGCAGCTGAAATCTTTACGAGTTTATCACAAGCAACGGTGGTTGCTGAAATCCAGTAATGAGCTGATCGACCAACATGCCAAATTTTTATCTTTCGATGGGGAAAATATATAAATATATATTTAGATATTTCTGCGCCATATTCTTGCCATGAAGGAAAAACCAAAGAATATCCAGACTTTGAAGGTAATGAGGAGCTTTAAAAAAAGTGTTAAGACACTGATGGCAACTTTATTCGAAATGAGGATTGAAAGCTTCGTTTGTCGATATGACAAATAATATACCCACTCCGCACGTTAGAATACCCACTCCGATTGGGGGAAAAGTAACCATATTTGTACATACAACTTTTAGTCATAAATTCATTTTATTATTTACTATTCTTTTTTTTACGGTCCATCGGAGATTAAAAAAGAAAAGAAGCAAAAGGACTGCTGTGTTTTGCTTGTTCCCATCACAAGAATCTAAGCGTTCTATTTTTCAATACAAAGTGAAGTCTGTCCGTCTGGTAACCTGGTACATTTTTTTTTATCTAGGTCACCACTACCTCATCAACGTGCGGTGCTCCTACAGCGAGGAGGGGAGGACAGTTCACACAACCGAGAAGGGACGGCTGTTCGTCCGCCTGACTGGAACGAAAGCGCAGTCACCTGTTTTAGAGGCCAAGAAAGAGTAAGAGCCTTCATTCGTAGATTTCCCTTCCCAGCAAAAATCGTTTTCATCCTCCTTTCTAGAGATTCCTGTCGGTTAATTGCTTGGGAGATTCATTTGCAATGAAGGCATTGGGATTATTGGGTGCGAATCGAACGTCATAGGGTGCCCTCGTTTTCAGCTTTCAATAGCCAAGGCTTTGTATATTTATATCATGATTTCAATTTTCTGTAATGTCTTCATAGAATTAATACCGCTTTTTTTAAATGAATATATTAATTAAATGTAATATAAAACAAATAATATAAAAAATAAGCCAATTCCTACTTAGGTTAACAAAGAAATTTTTTATTTTATTTATTTTTTATTAAATAATTACAATTAATATAAATAATTTATCAAAAAATTATATCTGATCAAAACAAAATCAAGTTCGTATTCATCGAAAATAAATAAGAGCATAATTAGAACACACTCAATTGGCGCTGAGATTTCAACGCTAATTGAGGGTTCAACTCTAGTTGAGCAACGCAAATGCGCGAATTTTCTACGCCAGTTGGGGAAACGCAACACAGATTTGAATATTTTAAATTTTCGTTATTCTATATTATTTTAATTCGTAAGTACTTCAAAATGAAATTATTCAAACAATTCAAATGAAAAATCGATTAATTAACGATGTTTAATTTTAAATGCATCAAGAATAAAGAAAATAAACAGATTCGTTTGAAATAATCGTTCGAAAACATGTTAAGCCCAACCTCGTTAGCGTGGGCGAAAAAACAAACTGCATTCGTTACTTATTTGCGGTGAGGAAATGTAGCCTTTTTGGCGAGAAAGTTGGTTTTTAAATAATTTTAAAAAAATTAATGAATTAATATTTGAAAAAAAAATGTATTAACATCAAATATCCTCCACTCCAAGTTTAAAAACATTTACTTGAACCTGAGTGGAGGAATAAAAAGTATATTTTTAACGATTGAAAATTTGAACTATATATATATATATATATATATTAGTGTTTTTAGATTTTACGAATTAAATGTCGATTTAAAAAATTGATAATAATTGAATCGATAATAACAGTACGTCACAATTTTCAGCTCGAGATAAACCAGTTTTCAGACTGGACAAGTTACTTCAAAATTCTTCAAGTTTAAAACTGAGATGGAACTAATGAGCAGAGAATATACATTCAATGTTTTTGTTAAACTGACTCATAAAGAAAAATAAACAGCAGGACTAATACTCCAGTAACTCTTCATGTACTCTTATAAAAAGCTATCAACTCTTACATGGCATAAAATTGTGGACCTTATATGAATGTCTCGAGTACTAGTATATTAAGTATTCTAGTTATCATTTTAGCCATTCACGTATTTAATAATAATTTCAGTTGGTACTATGATTTCTTTTTTTTTATCAAGTGAAAACATGTTGTTTTCGTTAGGGAGTTTTGAATAATTGAAGACAATGAGCATTTGAAGCTCGAAATCGAGTAAGCAATGAATAAAATATAAATGTCAATATTCATGAACATCTTAAAATCGCATACATTTTTACCTGCTTTCACCAGTATTGCTTTAATATTACGCATGCTTCTTTGACAGCAGATGTGTTTTTAAAAGGTTGACGAAGAACTATGACATCGGAGCTGTTATTTCTTCTCAAAATCGGTCGAGCTCCAAAACTTTGTTTGCCAGCTAGAAAAATTGAAAATGAAAATTTAAAAAAATTATCATTATATATATGAGAGAGAGGAAGAGAGGGATAGAGACCGATAGAGAAGTGTTTCAAACCGGTTTAAAGTGGTTAATGGCTTGAATTAATTAAGACAAATAACGACTTAAAAAATAATAATGCCTTCACATAATAACTTGATCGCAAATTTCATTATTGTTTCCTTTTCAGTTACGTCCAGTTCTTTCCCGGCAACACCATCGAGTTCTTGGTGTCCACTACGCAGATGGGTCGACTCTTGAGGCTGGACCTCGAATGGCGATCCACGGCCTCTCTCCTCAACCCTCTCACGTGGAGACTCTTCAACGTCCCCCAGATCTACATCCGGGACATCATCGTCACTCATCTTGAAACAGGAGAACGGTAACAGTGCTCTTTCTCCTATCTCTTTTAATAACAAAGAAGTGTGTGTGTCTGTGTATGGATGGGTGTACGTGTGTACATGTTGGCCAGATCGTTTGACAACACACATACCACATTTTACACACATATATACCTTGGAGTTTGGAAATTTACACCTTAGAGAGATTTTTTTACAAATTTTAATTAAAATTTTAAGGAATTAAACATTAAGCTAAATTTTGTCATTTTTCCGCTATAATTTTCGACAATTTTACTGCCCCAAAATGAATATTCACATAGTTTCACCGTGCGTGCGTGTGTATATGTGTGTGTCGTAGACCTAGAGCTGTCAAATTTATTACAAATGTACGTTGGAAGGTTGGAACATACATCTCTGAAATTTTTATTTAAAAAATTTGATTTATTAGCAAACGAAATTTTTGAATCCTTTTTAATTAAAACCAACTCCATGATTCTTTCTAATATACTTCCTAATGAAAACATTTCAATCCACTCCAAGCATTAAAACTGTGATTATTAAATAAATTCCTGAACGAAGAGCTCAGATTATTATTTTCAGGATCCCATACATGGAGATTGTTGTGGTGCGTAATACAATTTTTAAAAAACTAAATAATTATTTTGAACGCCTTTTGCCGACCGATTTAGTTGAAAATTTTAAACAAACTTAAAATTTTAGTTTCAAGATCACATACCAAATTTCATTTATTTCAATCATTGCAATTTTGAGTTAGCGCTTTTACATAAATTCGAATATATGGACAAATTTTCGATTCCTAGATGGATTTGGTTCACAATTCGATAGGGATTCATTTTATGCAGTAGAACTCTGCACAAGACAGTCTTTATCTAGCTATTAGCGTTTTAAAGTTATTGTATTCCATTGATTTCATACAGTCAGACAGACTTACTTCTTTTGAATAGATTTCACTCAAAATTTAATAGAAAGAATTTTCCTGCATCTAACTAACGGCGTTTCTAAACGTTTTTATGTTCATAGACATAATTTTTAAAAAATCGTGTATAATGTGGTCTGAGATATGGAGATTCGTCAAAAAGTCGTATTCAAATATTTCGACGATTACGATACTTTTTCTTGTATACTTTGTATACGAGAGATAAAAGCAACCGAATGAAAAGTATCTGATTAGGAAGTAAATGAATTTTTGGAGCTCATTTTGCGTTTAAAGAAAGGCGGATTCATTTAGGATGAAGCATTTTCAAAACATACTGACGAAAATGTGTTTGACAGAGTTACATTGTCAATGCATTAACGTAATACAGAGACTTTTTTTTTGTTTAATGTTATTTCTTTTGGAGTTTTTTTTTTCTATTTTATTGCTAATAGCTTCATTATATTGAAGGTCAAATCGTCTTTGAATCTCTAAACGAACCGACAAAAACATTCTCTAATGAAAGATGAAATAAAAGATTAAAATGAAATCTGCTCTACATATTTCAATGTATCATGTCAGAAGATCATTTCTTGAAAAGCCAAGCACCACACGCAAAAATATAATTTCACGTGCAAGTGAAATTATATTTTTTATTCATTTTAATGGTTTCATCGAATCAGTCACTTTGGTATTGCAAACGAGCCGAAAAAACTTTGTCTCGCATTTGTTGTTTCAAAAAATATCACATTTCCTATTTATTTCATTTTATATAATTACGTGTTCAAAATGACATTTTTCAAGATTTTATTTGCTGTATTCATTAACTTTTTTTTTAATCAGAGCTTTTTTAAACGTGATGGCAACGCGTTATTAAAAACTGATTTTTTGAGATGTTCGTGCAGATAATAAAATTTCAGTTATTCGCCTACGGATTTTTGTCTACCTCGTTCTCAAAATAACATCATGTTCCGACATGATAAAACATCACTTTTAAAAAACATAATCTACATTATTAAAAATAATAGTGTGCGTGTGTGTGTATCTATGTATATACATATGTGTGGGTACTTATGCATACGTGTCTGTGTTTATTCATGTGTGTGTGTGTCCATGCGTATATACATGTGTGCTTATGCATATGTATTTGTCTGTGTGCGTACATGTGTGTGTGTGTGTTTATGCATGTGTTCCTGTGAAGTTTGTGATGTGCGTGTTTGTTAATACCTGTGTGTCCAGTCCATGTGTTTGTTTGTGTATCTACATATGTGTGTGTGTGTGTGTTTATGCCTGTTTGTCTGTGTTTAGGCATTCGTATCTGTGCATATACGTGTGTGCGTGGTGTTATCCAAATTGTTTGACAATATGCATACCACATTTGGCTCGTGTAAACTTTGAGTGTTGAAAATTTACACCACGGAGATATTTTTTTTTTTTTTTACAAATTTTAATCGCAATTTTAAAAAATTAAAAATTAGGCTGAATGTTGTCGTTTTTCTGCCATATTTTCCGAACATTTTATTGCCCGAAAATGAAATTTACCGGTCCAATTAAAAATTTAAAACAATGTCTTCTTAATATTATGCGCAATATAATAACTGCGCAATTTTTTAATGAATTTTGGCACTTTTTGAAAAATACTTTTTCTGCCTTACTTCCAATATTATATTACCTTGTTTTCCAGAAATTCAAACCGTTTCCATTCCTAAGTTCAATATTCAAACGCGAGGTTTTCTTCCATCTTTGAAAACAAAAGACGGATTCTATTTAAGATTTGTGAAATTTACCAAGACGAATAAGTATATATAAATATGAAATTACCGTTCTGTGATGATAGAAGATAGACGAACCAACATTTATTTTTCAAATAGTGAGCGATGATATTGTGAGATTGGTCTCTATTAGAAAAGATCATGTATACAATAAACAGAAACATATAAAAAAACAACGAAAATAACATGGTTTAAATGTCTGACAATGACAGAATCATGGGTATGAAGTTAATATATAAACAATTTAATTGAAATTAGATATTAGCAACATCCACGAGTTGGCTAGTTGCTAAAACTAATCGGCCTGTTCAAACTTTATCCTGGAAGGTCAATTATTGTTTAAAACCAAGAGTACAGGATGCTTAATGAGTTATCAATAAAGCCTGCTAGTTATTTGCTGTATTTAATAGAATTGTAACGAACATTTCCAGGTTCTGTTCAGAATAAGATGCATGCTTTCATAATAAAATTAGACCTCTGCTGACTGTTCTTTGCTATAATAAAGCATGGAAAATGTAAATAAAGCTTGCTTTTCGATCAAATAACTTATCAATTTACAAACAAACGCTGTTTGAATCGCTAGACGCTAAATTAGCATTACAAAACTCGCTGAGATATACTTATAATGATAGTTTTAATTTTCTTACACTTTTGTGTAACTCCTATCTAATTCAAAACTTTAATCTATCTTTCCTCGAGTTGCTTTGTAGTTTTATAGCTAGTTCTAATGTTAATGAGTTATGAAAACTAAATGGTCATAATAAGATGAGCCGGTGGAAATAATCATGATGGATAATAAATAACCTTCTCTTTCTTCGCCAAAATTCCCATCATCATTTTATATTCTAAGGTTGATTATACCAATCTACTAATCTATAATAATTTATTGAGTTTTTTTATCTGCCCAATTAAAGTAGTTCTATTAATTTTTAATTTTCTCTTCCAAAATTCATTGTAATTAGAATTCAGTTTAATTATATCTGATCAACACAATTTTTAGCAGCGTTTTTCTAAGTATTTTATGTACATAATTATTTGTATTACTGAAATTGATGAGCTACAAAAATCAGGGCCTGCCTACACCAAGTTGGGGGTCTTCCTCTGCTTCACTACCTTAGTAATGAAAAACATTCATTAAAGAAGGAAACGTTAAATAAAATTTCTATTCCATTCCCCCCCCCCCATTTATGTGGGGGCCCGGGGCAACTTCTTCTGCCTTAGTCAGTCCCTGACAAAAATTAATGCTGATTTTACTTTAAATTGTAATTTTAAATTCATTATTTAAATAAAAATAATGTAATATATTTTATTAACTTTTCATTCCTTATTTTCAGAGTTGTTTTCTGTGGGAGAGACGAGTCTCTGATACCACACAAAATCAAAACTATTTTCGCCAATCAGAGCTGTGTTCGCCACCCGCCGCCTTTCATGGACGACAAGAAAAAGAAGCAAGATTCAGACTCCATGATTTCGCATCCCAAACCGAGGTTTTACTCCGACTGATGATAAAACACATTATCATTCTTTTTATTTATTAATTATTTATTGTTTATCGTACGAAAGTATGGTACATTTATTTTTTGAAGAAATATCATAATAAATAGATTTCATTTTCTTTTTTAATTCGAAAGTCAATGTTTATTTTATAAAAAAAAAGAAGAAAATCTGAGAATTACATTTACATTTTTTTAAAGAAATGTAGTGCAAGCAAAATAAACTTCAACAGAGCCTCTTCTGCTTTAACATCTTTTTAAAAAATGAATGAATGTTGTCATGACATTAGTGAGATAAGAATTATGGTTGTCTCACTGAGCAGCACTGGCCAGGGTATGACTGCTACCGTAAAGATATGTCTCATCATTAGAGTTGAGGTAACTCACCCCTATACCCATCAGAGAAAGTAAAACCATCATACCAAATTTTATTTTCCACATATAGGCTCTGCTCCCCAACTAAATACACTTTTAAAAATGAATGAAAAATAAACAAAATTTTTCACTTTTTCTTAATGTTCCCCAAAGAAAAGATGGAACTTTTTTTAACAGGATGAAAAGCCTCGCCATCGAATATTCGCAGAAGAAAAATTGCAAAAAAATGGAAGATGAAAATTTTTTACAACTAATACTTTTAGATATGACAAGGTTCAACAATCAGATAACTGAGACACAATACTCGAACATAAGGATTAAAAAATCCACATGCGTTATTGGAGGAACAAAGAGTCACAAGCTGTATGGTTTTCAGCCAAATCAAATTGTTGTTTTTATCTTTTTCAAAGTAACTATCTGTTCGATCACCTCAAAATGCTTGAAATTTTCGTATTTCCCCAAATAAAGGACTTGTAACTCACTACCATTTTCCAGCAGGTTGGGACACCATAACACTGGAGTTTGGAAATATAAAGGGATTTAAATGAAAAATTCTCCATGTAATTAATGGGAAGAAGTCCGCCACCTAGACGAGATATGACACTTTTGGATTTTTTTCTACGATAATATGCAAAAAAACATTATTTATAAATATCTAATTTGTGATAGGAAAAGTCGAATTACTGCAACCATTCAGAATGTTGATCCTACAATGTTTCCTACAAGGTAGAAATCTTGTTAGATTCAATGCTGAATGCAGTTAATGGTGTGTGCATGGAAATCATGCGATTTAAATTTTCAACCCTCCCTAGATATTTTCTTTATAGAACATTATAATTAAAACTGTAAGTAAATACCTTTGTTCCTTTGCTTGCAATTAATTTTTTTGAAAATGTAACCATACTTTTAAGATATCTTGTAGAAATATTAGTGTAGGTTTTAAAAAAATGGGCACACATTTCATTATAAGAATGGTCATACATTTCATTTTATAATATTTGCATCATTTCTTTTAAGTTAAGAATTTCGTAAACAGTTCATTCATGAATAAATCAATACAATTAAAGATGTTGAGGATTTTATATTAAAAGCACATACCATATACATACAAAGAAAAGGAAAAAAAATATAAGTAAAAAGAAAACTAAATGAAAATCAAAAATAAACTGAAGTAAAGTAGAAAACACAAAAAGTTGGGAAGAAAAGGCATAAAATATATGCAATTACCTTGATTTATTGAATGCTTTTCTTTTGTATTTCTTATTTTGTATCTCAAACTTGCATAGCTTTATCCATATTTACTCATTTATCTCCTATAGCTATAAAGTGAAGACGTTCTGCTCTCATTCATTTCATTTTTTGATATTTGTGGAAAATACTATTAAATCATTTAGCAATCCACATTGATTTTATTCCCTAATGACAATTAATTTGTCTACTGCCTTATTTCTCATTCTGTGTCCTTTTTCAAAATTGATTCACAATTTTACATATACACATATAATTTCAGTAGACAATCAATTAAAGAATTTGTGATGAATCTATGCTATCAAATTGTTTCATTTTTGAAAAAGAATTTCTGAATTGTGATTATACAATTTTATAAACTTAAAATGTAGTCACAATGATGAAATATTTGTAAAACATGCAATTTTTTTTTCACATAAGAAACTTATTTGATCAACTATCACATCTGGACACTACTGTAATTTAAAAACAAACTTTTAGGAATTTACAATATTAAACGATAAGAATGTAATTTCTTTTGTAAAAATTCAATTTCTATTGATATTTACTAACATTTACCTTTGCAATTATTATTTTCTAATGACTTTTTAATGTTTTTTGTTTCTAACTAACCTATGTCTATCAGCGTCAGAGTATATATGCAGTATATGTAGAGCCAAAAGTAGTTTATGATTATTTCAAAGAATTCAGAATTACACACTGACAAGAGAATTTCAGTGATTAAAAATCTATAATGTGGACTAAAAATTACTTTAAACAAAAATATATTTATCAAGTAAATATATATTTATTGAATGTGTAGAACACAAATTAGAATTACATATAATTTGCATAAACCATTTAAATGAACATTCTAATAAGCAGTTTCTAAGCTTGAACCAATCCTTTAAGAAAGAATATTGATACCATACCTATGTATTTACCTGTGGATTTTATTTACATCCAAAATGTTAACATTTTAATTTGTGAATTATTCCTCAACACTTTTGATTAAATATCACAATGACTGTTTTAAAATTTTATAACAGGACTTCTAATCACATTTTAAATTGGGAGAAATTGGGAGAATAATCAATGTTTAAAGAGAGATAGAGTTTTTGAAGAACTGGCACGTCAGGGCCTTTTGGACCTGGTGTAGGCTTTCCTATGCCAGGGGGATTAATAACAACAATATGACTGTTTATTATATAAAGGATGAAATATTGCACAACACCTAATTAAAACTATCTCTGAACAGAACCATGGTACCAAACTGCAATGTCATAGGCAGACTTAAATGATATTGATTTTTCTTCACCCAATTTCTGAGGGAGAATTTCAGTCTACAATAGAATAGTTAGAATGAAATGTGATGAACTTCAATGAGATAACATGTTATATTGAGAGATAAAATCTGTTTATAGAAAAATTGTCATTAATCTATATGTTTTGTGTATATGTGATTTGAAGGGGTAGGGGAAAAAAATCTTATCTCAATACAAGAAAACACACACATTTTATAAATGTCAACTTTTATTTTAGATAGAAATTTAATTTCATACAAAGCAGTCGAATACTTGATATATCGACTGCATCATGAAGACATTTTCTAAATGCAAAACTATATAATTTTTGCATATTTATTTAATCGAAAAGCTTAAGAAAATGTAGGGAAGGTGAAAGAAAATAGGTGTTAATTAGATATAAATAAGATATTAGCTTAAAAAATTTATAATATATAAAGCTTAACAATAACAAGCTACAAATGCTGAAATATATGGTATTCAAAAAATACTAGATTTGCAAATGAGATAATATAATTTAAAAGATTTTGGCCAGCAAATTTATAAGGTAAATAAAGCAGCAATAATGATGCTTGCATAATAGAGGTATAATATGTATTAAAAAGAATAAATTTTCAACAATAACAAAGATATTGGAAGCAAGTGCCTTAAAATCAATTCACTGCCAATAAATCATGAGCGTGCAACATTGGTTATCAATTCAAGAAGTATAGAGTTCATTAACAATAAGTTTCTTGTAGTAAATGTGAATCTTACTAGTGCTTTCAAAATAAAATACAAAAAATATAACACTATAAATCTAGATCAAAAGTTAAAAAACTAGAGCATATTTACATATGGTATTTTTATATATATTTATAAAAAACAGCAGTTTACAGATAAATGTACAGAATTCACATTTCAAACATCCAGTTTCATATATTACAAACTGGACATGCACCTAACCTGCACAAAGCCTAATGGACAATCAGGTGGTAGTTTTTTTTAAAACAGAAAAAGCTAAAAAAATTCAAAGCAGTATTATAATTTCAAAGCTTCGATAACAATAAAATCTAATGTAGAGTTTTGAAATTAATTAAAGCCATGTGTAGACAATTTTTGGAATTTTGCATTTCTATATCAGAAATTAATATCAGATTATGTAATACACTAATTAAAATTACACAAATCTGAAAGCAGTACAAGTTAAGAGAAGTGCAGATTACATATATAAAAAACTATCATTCCAGAAGAAATTCTTTTAGTATCCAACCAACTTTTCCATAAGGCAAATTATTTCATTTACATTCAGATCTTACATTATATTCTCCGACTCTTTTAAATACCATGCTGTGAAATTATATCCAGCAAAACAAGGTATTCCATTTAGCAAATGCAAACTGTTTACAAGCTCAAGCAATTTCAAAGTATACATTTAATATATACATGCCTATTCTAAATAAAATATAACATAATCTCACAAATTAATTATGTCTATTAGCATGCAAAATAATTATTAAAATAATTTCATGCTTGGCAACCAAGTAAAAATTATTGCTAGTAAATAAGCAATAACAATTTCAATCATATATATATATTAATTTAATGCCTAAATATCCTAAAGAGAAGTATTTTAATTTTGTAAAAATGTATAAATGAGATTAATTAAAAGTAATTAAATAAATTAATAAAATATAATACTTTTCAAAAATTTCAGTATAAAAATTGGCGAGAATCTTTCAAATATCATTACTTTGCATTAATTATACAATTATATAGTGTTCACATTTAAATTACACCATTTTTTTTACAAATATAATTATTTACAATACATTTATTCAATTACAAAACTTAACATAAAAATTTGAAAAATACATTAAACAATACTGTTCTCCCATATCCATAAAATAAACCTTAATTTGCACACTTAAGGTGGCTCTGAAAACCACACCTCTTTCTTTAAAAAAGATTTTTAAACATTTAAAATAAAAACTCGGCAACCATAGTATAATAACAGGTTAAATAGAGATTTGCATAGATTTAGATAAGAAAAAAAGGTGCATGCCCTAATGCAGTGAATGCTAAAGCGTTCACAGCAAAAGTCATAAATCTTTTTATGATCATTCCACCAACCAACGATAGATGTTGGGACATTGTTTTAACTTGCGAAATGGTAAGAAGGGAGGCTTATTTACAATGATTTTTGGCCATTCCTTTTCCTTTTCCGTAAACTCAGAGTTCAGATGAAGACTATTTCTTTGCACTGTGTAACAGAACACATTATTGGCTTCATTGCATACCACCAATGGAATGATTTTACAGATGAGAATAGAATGTACTATTATGCAGAGTTATTGGTTATACAATCTGCCTCACACAGGTATTTGCCTAAAATAAAGGTTAACTTGTTAAAATAAAAATTTTCAAATGTAATTTAAATGTAACAAACATTCAAGAAAATTTGTTTTAAATTATATAAATTAAATTAGGCTTCAACTAATAAGGCAAAAATCACAAGACTTCCTGATTTATCACTTATAATATTCATTAAAAAAATTTAACTCAAAGAGGAAATTTGGTAAAAACTTTAACATGATTTATTTACTAGCATTAACATATGTTAAATTAGCATTCATAAATATATTCAAATTCATTTTGTGCACATGTAAAACTTAAATTTTATATAATTCTTCCATAAAATGCATTAAATCAGATTTAAAAACTAATTCAACTGCAATGTAACAACTAATTTATTAATTTACATAATCGATTAATATATTTGTAAATTAATTATATTTAAAACTATAATCAAACATTTAATTATTTTTAAAAGATTTTTATAGTTGTTGAGATTGCCTCTCTAACAATAGCAAAGCAACTGTTTCCTCAATGCCTCAAAGTAAAGAACCAGTCCATCCACAACATTGAAATAATTACAGAGCTAAACCCTCTGGTTTGTTTATCTTTTAATTATGACAAAGTTACATTATAACAGTAATATTATTCATTGCATTGACTTAAACGCATGCTTACCATTTACATTACACAACAAGAACTTATTTTATAATAATAATATCAAGAATATTTATTAAAATTCTGTAATGAAATAAAAGTAGAAACAATTACTAATCAGAAAATCACTACAGAAAGAAATTCCACTTTATTAAATTACTTATAAAATAAATTCAGGTTTGTTAATTACTACTCCTTACAAAAAAAACCAATAATAGAAAAGCATATGAATATTAATCAAAAATACTTCAGATATACTACACATCCCCCACTCTCAAATCAGACCCCATAAAAAATTATATAATGGAAGTCTTTACAGCATCATTAAATCATCATTTAAAAAAAATAATTCATTTAAAGAAAGGATTCATACTTTAGTCACAAAGAATCAGTATTCAACTACAAATTATTATTGGTACTCATTTAATAAAAAACATTATTTCAATGTAATGGAACCTTCCTTGAGCTTCATAATTTTTTTGGCAAAAATAAAATATCTATAATAATAATAATAATAATAAAAAAGAAGGGGGGGGGGAGATTTCAGTTATCAGCCAAAAGCAACCATTTGTAAAAATGTTACAAGAGAAAATAAAAACATATTTAACCTTAGAACATGACAAAACTGCTATTAAAATTATAAGTAAACATTTCTTTACAATATATATAAAAATTATAAGATTAAAAAAATATTTTTCTGCAAAATATTGTCTAGTTACCTGAAATTTTATTTTTATTTCAAAACTGAATACTGCCTGTATTTAAGTTTTTAAAACTATTTTTAAATTTAAATTGCTGCAAAAAGATTGCAAATTTAAATCTAATTTTTAAAAATCACAATTTCATTTTTTCCTTAATTAAAAATATTTTAAGTGATAGATAATTTATTCAAACATTATTAATTGCACTTGGAACCAAATAAAATAAATGCCGGTAATTTCAATATTTGCATTCAAATAACTATGGCAGAAAATTAAAGATAATCTTTTGAACTAAAAGAAAGTTTTTCCATATTACAACTGTTAACAACTGTTCCAATAATACAAACTTTTCCATATTTTATAATGTAATTTAGACGAATAATAATAAAATAAAAATAATGTAAATAAAAAAAATCCATCTCGTACTTTTATTTCTGTAATGTATGAACTAATCAAGATTTTTTTCTTTTATGTATGCATTCAAGTAATCATGACAGATTATTTATCATTGTTTTTAAAGATCCTGGAGTGGGGAGAAAATTGAATCTCACTTACCAGCAATCACCTGTTTCTTGACTAATGACAGGCGATATCCTAAACCGACAAGTTCAAAATCTGCTCCAGACAAGGAAGCATTACTACAAAGAAACTGAGCAGCTAGAGCACATGGAGTGGAAGGTCCAGAACTCAAATCAAAATGAGCTCGAAGAGAACCTAACCCACCACCCTCAGAGGTATGAGACAACTCTGGAATCTTCCACATAGCACGGCTAGTATCACTATTCCTGTTAGAAAAATACAAGAAAAAAAAGGATAAAAATACAATAAAAACTAAGGATAAGTATAATAAAAATATTGTTGATTGATATAATCTTATTCAACACTGAATATTATTACAATGTATAAACTGCAAATTATTTTCAATCGTATTTCACTTCTTTTATTAAGAATCAAAATAATAATTATTTATTACATAACTCATTATTTAGGATTTAGTAGAATATTAATCATATAACTTTTTTAAAAAAATTCATGAAAATCAGTTGTGTCAATAAAATCAATGATTTAATAGAAAAATAATAAAAAATATAACTTCCTAACTTTTCAAAGAAATGTATTGAAATGAAAAAAGCAGAAAACACAAAATCTCTCAAGATTCAATAAAACAATGCATTAATAAATATCAGATTTAATAACATTAATTTACCATATAACTTTAGGTTTTGACTGCACATCAGTGACACCACCATTAACAGGAACTATGATGTTAATATTCGACAAGCCAGTTGATGATGCCATTGATGAAGAATTGTACTTGTAATCGATTCTTAGATCGGTAGAAGATGGTTCACATTTCCAATATGCCACAAGATGTAAAGGAGTGCTTTTAGCTCCCTGAAGAGCTTTGATCTGATGATTAGATACAATATAATTTTTTTTAAATTTAAATTCAAACTAATAAAAAAATTTAAAATTTTTTTTCTCAAATGACTATTAAATATAGCTTTTGAATATCATTTTAATCATCTCTTTGTAAATATAGTAAGAGTCCAATCTAAATTAGAATTTCAAAACTTTTTAACATAAACATATAACTCCAACTGGAAAAATGCTGGGCAAATAATTTCAGTATAGAGAATTACTGAACTATGTTACTTGATTCAATAAAAATATTGCTGAAAAAAGTTATGAAGTAAAATTTTTTCTACAGTCTTTAATGTTTTTCTGGATATTTCTGTCACCCAGATATTTTAAGCTTAAAATTAAAAGGCTATACTCTTTCGCAATCCAAAGGAACAACGTCAGAAAATGCCTTGTATTGACTGGTGGTTCTTTCTTTGGGTGACTGTTGAAATGGTCTAAAATAGTAATGTTGAAAGATTGAAAAAACAATTTTGAAGCTGGCCAAT
>JAOUZG010016704.1:4230846-4251937 GCA_026289955.1 Argiope argentata | reverse complement strand
ATATATATATATATATATATATATATTCTAATAAAAAATACACACTTAGTTTTTTTAGAAACTAGCTATAGAATTATACTAAACAACAGCATCTTCTAAATTGATTATTATTTGCACATTTGATATACATTATACTTCTAAACAATGAGTTTTAAATGTAATAAAAAAACTTGTTAGGCTAATGATTATTTCCATATAAAGTACTTTACCTCTATTTCTATAAAGTCTAATGACAGCAAATATTTGATTTATTTGACCACAGACGAGTTTATTTTTTTATCTATTAAAAATATAAAATAATTCAATTTACAATATAAAATGTTTTTGTTTGCATAACTATTTCCACCCAATGAGTTTTCTCATAGTTCTGAAATAAGGACACAAATAAAAAAATTCAAACAGTAATGTATGATTAAATAAAAAAAAATCGTTAACTTAACACAATCTTTATTTACTGAAATTATAAACAGCTAAGTTAGGATGGTCGTCTTAACTATAGAAGAATCTAAAAGAAACTCTTTGTGAATGACCTAAATAACATTCAGCATGGCTGAGAATCATATTTACAGATAATTACATTTCAGTTCTATGATTATACTGAGCAAATTTCACAGCTTCTTTCTTAACTTTTATTTATTTATAACATATATTTTATATTATTTTATAACAATTATTTTGTCTACATTTATGTTTATATGTTGCTAGTTTACATTATAAAATAGGTTATAGGCTAGTTTACATTAAAAAATAGGTTATAAAATAGGTTTCCAAGTCAAGTCACAGTTTCATAACTTAGGATCCTTCCCATACACATTTTTTTTGTCAAGATATTTTAATTTTTTTTACTAAGATCCAAATACAATATGATAACTTGCATTTAGATCAAGCATAGTAAATTCCATTTCTTACCCAAACTAAAATCTATTACAAAATAATTTATAACTAATTAAAATTTAACTTACATGGTACTTTAGAATATCAATATTGAAATAGGAAGCTGATGGAGTTTGTTCATACTGCTTCCTCAATAAACCAGTCAAGGCTTGCATGTTGAAGTCATATACATATTGCTCCTTCGTACTTTGACTAGGGTCTCTAAAAATTAAATAAAATTAATAAAAGCTCATAATATAAATTACACAAGATAATATATAAATACAAGAATTGTCCTTACAAGGTTATAAGTTGCTTATTTGGCAGTATATTTTCAAGTTTACTGGCTTTGGACAAACGGAAAACAAGATGAGCAGGGGAAGGATTATTAGCAAGAACCTGAACAATTCCTGCTGGAAAAGACACTTTCATATCACCCATTAAACGGACTTGACACCTGAAAATAAAGTGAGTTCAGTATTGTAAAATAATAATTGCTATTAATAAATAGAATTTTATTTAACAAAAAAAAGCAATTATCCAATCTTTAAATCTTAAAAAAGATTAAATTTGATCAAAGAGATTTTATTATTTTTCAACAACTTGTCTAAGTGGAATTCTTTCATTTGGTATTGAGAGGGATTCTATCACTGATAGTTTTTCGAGTTTTCAGGAAATCATAATTTTTATTTTTATAAAATAAATGAATAAATAAAATAATTTTCATGATATAAATAATAATAAATTAAAGTAGTAATATTTATTAAATAAATAACAAGTAATAATCCCCGTAATATAAATAATTAGTAGTAAATACTTAAAATTAAATTAAAAATCATAAAATAAATAAAAAATTGACTTGGCAGCAATGTGATGCTATTAATATTTGCATGATAGTTTTAGCATGAGGCTACTGCACAGTGCAGCATTAAAAAGAAAGAGATTTTAGGGAGAGACAGAGATTCTATTGGCCACTCAATACCTTAATTCATCAGTTCCTTTGAAGCATGCATTCACTATTTCATTAAATGCCACAGCTAATGGAATGGTGTCACTCATGCCTATAGTCAATGGCGAAGGACCTCTTGAAGACCCAACAGGCATGGATGTAGTTTTGAAATCACTGGTCAGACTTCCAATGCTTTCTGTTCTGGTCATTGCATACGGAAGGGGAGACATACGACCTCGAGTTGAAGCCTATGCAAATACATATAAAGAAGAATTTAAATCAATCAGAAGGAATGTTAAGTTTTGAATACATTACAAATGATTTTAATATTTTGAAAATAAATATTTAAAATGCATGGTTGCTTATGAATACTGGGTGACCTAGAAATTAAAACAATGTTTGAACAGGAAAGTAAAAACACCAATTGATACTTTAAAAATAAAAGCATATGGCCATTGCTTAATGGGGTTCAAATCACATAATTTTAATCAGGAAAATAAATGTGTAGTCACTACAAGAAACAGATTTTCAACATAAGATTTCATAACAGCAGTTAAAATTTCCACTAATTGCAGAGGATAATCAAACTCAAAGAGAGTCAGAATTATTAGAAATATTTAATAAGTCACCATGTAATTATGCTATTAATCATCTAAGATTTCTCTATTTGGTTTAAAAGCATACAAAATCCATCCTCCTAAAATATTTTTCAAAAACTATCGATTTTCCATAGAGTTGATTTCCTTCTAATTTTATCCTTGAATAATGCCTTAAGATAAAATATTAAACAGATGAATGAAGATTTATTAAAAACATTCCATCTAAAAGAAAAACTTTAGTAATTAAAAGTCATACAGCAATTATTGCTTTGGATTATATGCAAATGTTTGTATAAATAATATAAACATTTTCTAAGGTAATTTACAATTTGTACCCCAAAAAATGAATTAACCCAGGAAACTTTAAATAACAAGTATCTTGAAATACAGCTTAAGAGTATATGCTAAATCTTCTGTACCAGGTAAAATATTATATAGTAACTGAAATATCTTCTACCTTGCTTAACCTTTTTTGTTTGATTTAATATTTTACAATTATTATTTCAGAGAATATAGTAGTTATTGTTAAATAGTTGAAAATTACTCATTGGGAAATAAAATATAACATTTAAAACTATTTTAATAAATAATATTGCTAAAACAGGAACTAGATTACTCAAATATAGAATTTCCTTGGCATCTATTTAATGAATTTTTTAACTAATTATCTACAAAAAAATTTCATGCTAAATGATTTCATCTTAGAAATATAATTATTTGAAAGTGTTGAAAATTCTATCTTAAGATAAAATGATTTCATACTCAATATTGAAGTATGAAATCGCTAAACTAAATAAACTATTTTATTTTTAAAGGAATAATACACTTCTTACTCAAAAAGATGAGCAAAAGTTTTTATAGGAAAGAACAAACTTTGAAATGAAAATTTAAAATTTAATAAGCATCAATTAATTTACAATTATATAATAGGATGTGAAAACTACAAAGATAAATTAAATTTCTAAGCATATCTAAAGAATTAAGAATTACTTATTAATATTAGTTTTGTTTTCTCAAATTAAAACAATATACATAAATTATTTAAAGAAATGCTTCATAAAGAATACATCTTACATGGAACATCAAAAAAAGTCTTACTTCAAAAGCTCTTCTTGAAGGGGGACGTGGAAGCGCATGTGGTATTATTGACCCTGTAGGAGTCCCACCTCGACTTGTGGAGATTGGCTTTTGCACTTCAGCAGTGTTATTGATCAATTCAGGCTCAACTTCTGAAGATGTTTCACCTAATACTGACACAGAAATAATAATAATTTTTCTCTAAAAATAAATTCGAGATTTATAAGCTTATGTACGAGTTATTTAAGTAGATATTACTTATTTTACTAACACTTTTTCACAAATTAACATTTTAAATAGTAATGAATTATCAATTCAGCAAAAAAATTTTGGAACACTCACCAGAATACTTTGAATCTGAATTCTGAGTCACATCAGCAGAAGACGGAGCTTTGGAGTTAGTAACACTAATTGGAGGACTTGGAAATCCTCCTACAGCAGAGCTAGTAGGTGTGGAGGCACTCGACGCACTCGGACTGAAAATGCTGAAGATATCACCATCGGCTTTGCTGTAATAATAAAAAAAAAAAGTTCAAATTAATAAATGTGTATATCAATAAAGGATAAATTTAGTTGTTTAATTATTTGTATCAATATTAAACTTTTTTTTCTTATTAAAGACTGGATTCTAATAATTTGCATTTTAAAATTTAATTCTTAATTATTTTCTTTCTTAATTATTTATTGCTTTTAAATAAAAAATTTCAAAAGGATACCAATAAAAAAATTTCAAAAATTTTATTATTTATACACTCCAAATATAAGATATTATTTTATAGAGTTAAGATTTAGAAGTGTATTTTAAACTTCTAAATAAAAGATAATCAAAGCTTAAAAATTTATTTATTAAATTATAATGAACAACAGTCTACAGTAACATCTATTAATCATTACAAAGCTATTTCTAAATAAAGATTTTTGTAACTTAAAATATGTTTATTGCCTTATATTATAGTACATTTCACACAACTGTATAATTTGATTATGATATGCAAATAAAATTAGATGAAGTCTATTGTAAGATTTTAGTTGACTGTATTAAAAAAAAAAGAATCTATAATAACTAAATGTGTACAAACCTAAATTAAAAGCTAATGTAAATAATCATGATAAGTATCAATATAACTTTTTTTACTTGTTTGGTTTGATTGTTAAAAGTATCAGCAAAGCAAATCCAGATATTTCTTAACAGGATGCATAATGACAATAACATCATGACAAAATTATTCAGAGAGGGGGGGGGGGGGAATTCTGCTTTCTATCAATGTCATCTTTTAATTATTATTACTTAACTGTGTCTATAAATAATGTCAAGAAAAAGGTGAAAGAAAAATTCATAAAAACTTTTAGTCAACAAATAAGGAATACTTAAAATTGAATAAGATAAAAAATTTAAAAAAATGAATGAAATACTTTAATGTAATTCATGACCTCTAATTGATATTCAAAATGGGGAAACAGTAATAAAAATTACTTTAGAGGATTTGACATTGAAATCGATCTTTTCAATGGACCTTCATCTGGAGTAGATGCAGCACTGCTAGCAGGTCTATTTGCCTGAAAATTAAAGAAAAATTCAAATTAAACATTTTAATTTGTTTTAACGCTTGGAAAAATTGACATGCATGTTAAGTAATATCATAATTTACAATATATATATATACAAGGTGGCCAGAAATAAAACACCCCTACTCTGACCTCCATGGATATCGAACTACTCAGTGTAAAGGCTCAAAATTTTGTACACATACTATTCAAAATATGGGGAAACGGATTTCACGAAAAAAAATTAGTTCCTGAAATCACCGATAGGTGGCGCTGCACAACTGGAACTATGATCAAAAGACACAAATAATAATAAAAATTAAAATGTTTATGCGGAATGGAATGCTTCCATGCTTCCTTTTTAATTTTTCTGCCCCTTATGGAAAATAAAAATAGTAAAGAAGCTAGAACTCCCGTTGTAACTGCAATTTCATACTGTAACCAGAAAAATTTGCATAAAGCATGGTTAGAAGCCATGTTAAAAGGTGGGGAATGTCATTCTTATTAGTGATGGCTGTCACGCTGCCAGAACGCGCTTTGCTTGTGAAGTTGTTTTACGAGAATAAAGGAAATGCTCCAGCAGCACTTCGAGAGTTTCGCCGACTTAAGGATTTGCGTAAGGGACCATTGCTTCCACAAGCTCTCAGGAGAATGATCGCTCGATTCGAGGAAACTGGACATCTTGGAGTTCAGCCTGGTCGAGGACGCAAACCGGTTCGTTCAGATGTCGTTGAAGATGTTGCCACCGGTATTGTTGAACAGTCAATGGATAATGTTTTAGGCTGCAGTAGTGCACGTGCAGTGTCACGACACTTGGGTGTTCCCTATAGCACAGTGTGGAACGTACTCAGAAAAATGGTGCATTGTTTCCCGTACAAAATCCGCCCTAATCAACAATTGCTGGCCACAGACAGGGAGATGCGACTGACCTTTGCATTGACATTTCTTGCTAGAGTTGAAGTGGATGCATCGTGGCCGTGGCAGATTCTGTGGAGCGATGAGGCCCATTTCCACCTCAGTGGAACAGTGAACACCCATAACTGTCGCATATGGGACACGACAAACCCCCGTACCTTCCAAGAGATTCCACTCCACTCACCGAAAGTTACAGTCTGGTGTGGATTCACAGCCACATTCATCCTTGGACCGTTCTTTTTCGAAGAGGTTACTTCCAATGGCCTTGAGACATGTACCGTGACGGCCAACAGGTACAAAAGGATGCTCGAAACATTTGTTGTACCCCATTTGCAGCAGCGCCAATGCCTTGACACCATTACTTTTATGCAAGATGGAGCACCTCCACACATTGGACTCCCTGTGCAACAGTTTCTTCGCCAACATTTCACCACTGACAGAATAATCAGTCGCGCGTTTCCGACAACTTGGCCATCTCGTTCACCGGATCTTAATCCGTGTGATTTTTGGCTTTGGGGACACTTAAAAAACCTTGTTTATCGAGAACGTCTGATAACCTTGGCAGATTTGAAAGAGAGTATCAGTCTGCATGTGAGAAGCATCTCAGATGACCAGTTACGATCCGCAGTTGAACAAGCTGTCCACAGACTTCACATTTTACATCTTCAGGAAGGGAACCATATTGAGCAGCATTCCCGGCATCGATAACGTCCTTGTTTCATGTATGCTTGGTACTTTCAAATAAAATGTGTTTAAAACGTGTTTTTGTGTCTTTTCAGCATACGTCCAGTGGTACAGCGCCACCTATCGGTGATTTCTGGAACTAAATTTTTTTTTCGTGAAATCCGTTTCCCCATTTTTTGAATAGTATGTCCACAAATTTTCAAGCCTTTACACTGAGTAGTTCGATATCCAGGGAGGTCAGAGTAGGGGTGTTTTATTTCTGGCCACCCGGTATATATATATAAATATATATATATATATATATATATATATAATTAGAAGTAAAATTTTCATTTAGAATTCAATGTGTACAAAAAAGTAAACTAATGGAAAAAGCTGGAAATATATACTTTAAATACAAAGTTAATTTACAAAATAGAAACAATTCAGAAAAATTAATTTAAAATGAAGTTTTACAGTGTTCTGTTCCAAGTGAGGTATATTTTAAATTTTGGGGTACGATTGATGATAGTTATTACAAACATACTGTTCCCTCTCCCCTTTTAAAAGATAAGTATTCTTCCAATTTTCAATGCGAATATATTTTTAAAAAATTATTTATCTATCTTAAAATTAATTATAAAATAAAGAATTTAATTTTTTAAATATATTACTAAACACAATAACATTTAATCAAAAGAAGTTGCAAGAATGATTTATTTTAATATGCTTTCACTGTAAGATTAAAATTTTCATTTGGAAAGGAACACCGCATTTTACAACCATTCTTTCTAATATATAACTTAAATTATAAAACTGCATAACTTGGGGGGTTGCATTTTTTTGTCTAGCTATAAGAATTTTATTACAAAAGCAAACTCGTCTTCATTAAATACTCATTATGAATTCCATATAACAAAATAGGCCAAATACTGCAGACTAAAAGAAATTTTTACATAAATTTGAGACACTGAGTATGTGATGATCAAGTCTTCATTTATTATTTTGTTGTAATTGTTTAGTTTCCTCCATGAGTATCCAAGAAAAAAATACTTTATAGAAATTCTATTCATAATTTAATTACCAATATAAATCAATAAACAACTATCATGAAAAAATAAATTCTTGACCTCTTATAAACACTTTGTAAGAAAAATTGAGATAAATCTTATTGTATAAGTGAATTCTATTCTGACTATATCATACAAGAACATTAATTCATGCATAAATGGTATAATTTAGAATGGAAGCATCAAAATAATGTTTGTAAAAAAAGGATAAAGTAATTACTCACTGTACGCTGTGGATCTGGTGATAAAGAAAAGGTACCAACTGTAGCTATAAGCTCATCAATACTAGCACTCATACCAGTGCTATTGCTTACAGGTTTGATTTCAATGTGTATCCTTCCCACTCGATCATCATCTACAAACATTATTGATCATATTAAAGTGAGACTAAACATCGCATTTACTAAACTTCCAACAAATTATATATATATACTAGCATTCCCGTACCCGGCATTGCTCGGGTAATGGAATTAGTAGGGGATAATAGTGCTTGGTGCACCTAGTTAAGAAAATACCCTATAATAATTACTTATTAAGTAAATTTTTTTCTAATTTTGGAAGGGTCCCGGGACCCCGGACTCCTTAGATATATATCCCTCTCCTTAAAGATTTTTTTAAAGTATTGATTTTCTTGCAAACGCAGGCCATCCACATTTTATTTTTATACCTACGTTTAAGCAAGAACTTCTTTGTATACAACATTTTTTTTTGGGGGGGGGGTCTGGTGCTAAAACTATTAAGCTGCTTGATGAACTGAATCTGGAGCAAGCTACATAAAATTGGTCATGTCAAAAACAGTCTCCTCTTAAATCGATCCCTGCTACTTTTAATGTTTGTTCTTGTGACTTATTAACGGTTATTGCAAAGCAAACTTTTACAGGAAAGTGCACTCTTCTAAATTCAAAAGGATAGTCTGATGAATTAGTGGAATTCGGGGTATTAAAACCAACTCCCCTCGAACACATCCAGTAATTATCGTAGCTTTGATTACATGCTTATTAAGTCTGGTCACTCGTAGTCTAGTGCCACTGCATAACTTTGGTGGACAAAGATTTCTTAGCAGCATTACTGGCGTCCCCACTTTCAGATGAAGTATGTGAGGTGGAAAACCTGGAATGAATTCATAAGACGAATAGTTTTTGCTGGATAGTTTTCAAAATTGATCAGGGTATGCCAAAACAATGCCAAATTATATATAAAAAAGTTTAGTCTCATTTTTATTTATCAATAGATTAGATTTGTAATGTTGAAGTGGAAAAGTCAATAAATGACAAAAAAAATTGAATACACAATTTTTTATCAGATTTTTACAATCTTTCACACGAATTTGAAAAATTTATCCAATTTTATCTAAAAAATTTTTGATAAAGTTATCTTGAAAAGTTTCGGCGTAGTTAAATATTAAAGCAAAATTTCTCCTCTTCATTATAAAATTCAGCAAAAATGTACTTTTTGAAAAAATAAAAAAAGTTTTAAAATTGTATTGCAGCATACTACATCGTATTGTCTTTCAAGAAACATATTTTCTGTATTTTTCCAGCTAAGCGTCTATTTTACAGGGCCTTTCAATAAATAGATCCGTCAAAATTGACCTTTTTTAAAAAAATCGATATTTAATTTTTGCGTCGATGTTTCGTAAAAAAAATTATACCTCTGTGGTTTACGATAGAAAGTCCATCCGATTCCACTGCGATATTGAGTATAAGTTGAACGGAAATTTTAAATTTTATTTAATCAAATTAGACTGATACATAATAAATAATCATAATATCAAAATTACTTAAATGTTATATCAGCAGATTACTATTCCACACAAAATAACACAAAATCCTTAAATAAAACAGTATGAAAATCAATATATTTAAATAATATAATAAAATTAATAAAAACATCGCTATTAACTAAATTCCAACTAAACAAGAAATCTATAATAGTTTTTTTTTCTTGTGAGGAAATAAGGTATAATGGTAAGGTATAAGGTAAGCAAATAATTAGTAATTTAATTTTTAAATTATTATAAGAATAATTAATAAATATCTAATCAAGCACACATATATAAATAAGATGAAAATATTGCCTAATAAAACAGTGGATTAAAAATATTGCATTATAAAATTATATTTTTAGTAATATTCAAGACACTAAATGAACATTCTCAAATAAATTACTTTTATATCTTTACTGATACATTTTATATATTTCAAACAATATCAAAGAAAAGATTAAAATCAATACCTGAATCGTTATCAGAACTGGAATAAAAGTCGTCCTTCATATCTAATAAAGAATTAAGTAAAAAAATATTTATGTTTATTGATATATATTTTTAAAAGTTGCAATTATTCAGAAACAATATTTTATCCCACAGTATAAATTGTCATTCTAAAACACTATACTGTTTGCACTTGATTAATATCAGAGATCAAGAATTTAGTAAGCCAAGATTTAAATAGATATTTTCAATTAAAACTATAGTTTAAATATAAACTTTTAATTAAAACCATTTAAATCATTGATGATTTTTCAAATATATAACATGTATTCTGAAAGGATACAATCTTGATTTCTTTCTTGAGGTCTGATGGTAAAACCTTCAGCATCAATTTGTGGACTGGTCTGAAATAAATAAGACATTAAAATACACACACATACAAGTACCTCTACTATTATTAGTGATGCTTATTCCTAATAATAGTAAAATGACAAAAACTTACTGGAACTCGATCTTGAGAATCTCTAAAACAAAAGAGAAAAAAATAATTAAAATCTACAATCTTTTATAAAGATAAAAAAAAAAAACAATTATTGTGCATCAAAATAAAAGCAAAAAAAGTATATTCATCAAAAATACAAGTTTTATACAGTTTAGGCATCTAACAGCTTGACTTTCAAAACTAAGAAAATCTCAAGCTATAAAATTTGCAAAAATGTGGAACACATTTTATTGAAATCTAATAACAGTTATAAATAAAAATCAGACCATATGATAAATATAAATTCTACACATAAAGTTATAATTGTACATATAAAAAGTTATAATTGCACATATAAATATCGTACATTAAAAATAAATAATCATAAATACCCCAACCGCATTTTAAAAGATTAAAGATTTTCTATACAAAATATTAAATTTGTTTTTAATCAGGTTTATAACTCACAGTGAAAAACATTATAATGAAAACAACACTAATCAATGAATTCCATTTAAAGTCAGTGTAATTCTTGCAGCAATCTAGATTTTTAATGATTCTAAAAAAGATACGAGCTACAAATCTATCATCTGGATATATTTAATAGAAGTTATGTATAACCAAATTAATTAATATATATGACTACAGACATAATATATTTATAAATATTCATTAATTGTTTTGATGTGTGCTTAAAGTGGCTAATAATCATTTTTAATTCAATATTATAAAACTGCTTTGAAAAGTATGCCTAACAGTTTTTAAAAAGTTAAAATATCAGAATATTTAATATTCTCCCAAAATTATAGCAGTTAAATAAAATACAAACACTTTTATTTCATATACCAGACAAAATTTTATTTTCATGCAAAGAGCCAATCTTTAAGATCAGAAGAATGTAATACTTTACATTGATTAAATAAAAATATAAAAGATCTGATTAAGAATATTAAGATGTAAATTTCAAAACCATTTTTAACTACAAACTTTCTTTTGCCATTTTTTTAACCAACATTTTTTTAATGCATGCATCCTGTTTCATAGATAAGCTGAACAATAATAATAATTAAATTTGTTTATTAAACAACAAGATTCTCACTTGTCATCCCCACTTGTAACTGAATCTTCCTTGGAACCATTCATTTTCTTTTTCTTCTTTTCTTTTCTTTTATCTCTTTTACTTTTAAGAAACCCTAGTAAGATTTTTAAAAATGGTAAGCAAATTCAGAAGTAAATAAATACAAAAAGGACTATAATCATATAGGGAAAGAAAAAGTTTTAAAACTCTTACAAAAGAAAATAGCACTACCAAAAATTAAATAAAAACACTTATATTTGTGGGTAAACAAGCAAAGTTAATGAATCCAGTAAATTTAATTCATAAGACATGTTTTTTTTTTTGTTTATGATGCTTTGTCATGTTTTTATTTTTAAACCAATTTTTTCAGAATTAAAAAATTAATCATCCACAAAATATCTCAAGAATTGAATCCTTCTACAATAAAATATAATAAATAGTGAAATATAAAAAGTGAATATTGTTAAAGGGATTTTTTTTCTATTTTGGCAATATTTGGAAATGTCAATTTGAATAGCAAGTTAATAATTACGGATTGCTTGATTACCATTATATCTGGATATGCAGCATGTATTTATGAGAGTTTTGAATGAAGAAATAGTGAAGATAGAACACTGAAACTTAACAATCTCATTCATGTAGAACATTGTAGAAAATGGTTCAATAATTTTTTTTAGAAATAAATGTTGGTTTTATTTATTCAATAAACAGCATGCAATCTATATTTCTGTATATCATGCCATTTATAATTACAGAAAGTATGAACAAATTTTCCTATTCTAAAAATGAATGCAAAAATAATAACAAGCAATACACGATCTCAACAAAATAAAAGAAATATTTGAATTTTATTTTTATTCATGTTATATCCTGTATATTTAAAAAAAATTATATATATTATTACTTTGCAATAAACAATAAATTTCAAACAAAATTAATGAATGTGTCATGGTTATCAGCTGTATACTAGTTTTATAAAATATTATTTAAATCTAAAAATGATCAAATTTGTGAATTGGACTAATTTTATATCGTCAAGTAGAATCGGTATTTAATTTTAGAAAGTATATAATAAAAAGCCAGCATTATAAGAATATCTAATTTCAATGATATTCATATCAGATGTATCAATCCATTTGTGGGGGGGATGAGAAATTAAAGTTACAAGTGGGCAAAAAAAATTGATTTCATTTATTTAGGGACTTCATTATTATTTTTTCATTTAGTTATATCAATATGTCACATAACTTTTTATTAATAAACATCCAAAATTTGAATTATATAATAGTGAATGAATAAAGTTTACAGTAGGAAATATTCAACAAAACTGCCACTCGGATCCTTATATACTTTCTTCAGTTCTTTTAGCAATGAAATGCAGAAACATTCTAAGTTCCTATTAATATTACCCAACCAACCAACCATTCTTTAGTATTCTGAACAGAAAAATTTGATTAGATTATTTGATAATTTAATTTTTAAAAAGCCCTAGTAAGAAACAATATTTAAAAAAATTTATTTTATTTAGAAAATGATTGATAAAAAGTATTTCAAAAATATTTATTCAATTTCTTACACATATTTCACTGATAACTGTTTTAGCTTTTGGGACAATTGGAATGATAATTTGTTTGAAAGATTTTAACATATAATATAGACAATATTTTAATTCCTAGAAATTAAACAGTAAAGACTAAAGTCAACAGAAACCAAAAACATCATTACTTTTAATAAAAAGAAAAATTATTAAGATAAAATTTAGTGCAAAGAAAAAAAAATGAACTAATAGAAATATTAAAATGTTAATAAAAATATTAGAAGCAAAGCAAGATGTGTTCTACAGAGAGAATTCTACAGAGAAGAAATTAAAGTTCAGTAAATAAAGTAGACTGTAGCCACCTGAACTCCAGGAGTTCCAATAAGATTGCCAGTCTGTAAGTTCCATGCGTGTCACAGCATAGGGAGAGACAGCAAAGTTAGTCATTAGTACATGTGAATGTCAATAATTACATATGAAAATCTGTATAAACCTCGAAACAGGGCAGAATGAAGATTCAAAGCAATATTTCATAATTATTCAGTTCACAGAATTGACTGTCACCTCATGCAAAGAAAATTAGAAGCTACACTTCATACATATCACTCTAAAAAACATAGTAAACGTAAAAGGATACTGAAAACAAACTGAATTCAACAACAAAGGATACAGAATACCTATATAAAAATATCTTTCACTTAATATATTAAAACCTTCATATGCAGCAATATTTTAAAAATATGACAACATGAATAAAAAGCATTAGATATTTTTAATTCTATTGATAAGCTTTTTCCAAATATTTGGAACAAACCCTAAAACAACTAATAGCAAATTATTCTCTTTTTAAGTGCATGATTAAGTAATTGATGTTTGATTGAACATATATACATTTAAATATGAAACTGATTCTATTCTTGTTTTAACTTCAATTAAATGAATCTTTCAAAATGAAATGGTCTATAAACTGAAGAAAAAAATATATATGTGTATACTATGATGCATACATCATACACAACAAAAGTTTTTAAAACTCAATCAATTACCAAGCAAACTCTTGAACACAAAATAAGATGCATGTTCATATATATATATATAATTCATGCACAAAAATGACAATTCAAAGAAAGAAGAATTTTTTCATGTGTCTTTGTTTTTAAGAACATAGTATAAAATTGTAAAATATATGTTTAATGAATTATTATGATTACATTTATCAAACTAAATTTTTAATAATACAAAAAAGCTGAAATAAACATTTTATCAAAAATTCACGAGAATTTAACTAAAAAAAACAGAAGTTTTGAAAGTTACTTACATGATCCAATTTTCAGCCTATTTTGAGCCTCAAATTTTTACAAATAGTTCAAAATAGCAAAAATGATGCAAGATTATTTTAATAGTAATAATTAATATCAGCTGCATAAGTAAAAAATGAAACTTAAAAGACAAATGTCTATGTACATGACTAATGTGATCACATAGAAAAAATAAATATGATAAATTCAATTATAAATTTGACAATTATTTTATTAAACAATAGATAAGCATGATAAATTCATCAGGAAACAGGATGATAAAAGAATACACTGAAGCAAAACTTAAAGTTCATAGCATTCATAAACAGATAAGCATAACAGTTGCAGTATAGTATGAAACAAGAAATAAAGGCAATTTTCAATAAAAACTTAAATACAATACACATGCATACATTTGTGTCGGAGCAAACCATCACCGCCGGAAAACACTGAAGTTAGTATGGAAAGAGCTGATGGCATTAAATGAGGTATGAAAAATGAGGGTAATAAGATGCTATGTATGATGAGATAGGAAACATGAAAAAATTGCAAGTAGAACAAACAGCAGATTTACTAATATGAAAGCAGTGGTCTTATTTGACTTGCAGATCAACTTATTTCAAAAATCTAACTCTAACATTTATTACTACATATTAAACAAAATACAAACATTCTGAAACCAATGAATGACACATATTAAAATCTAAATATTATATGTTTACTTTTACTCAGAAAAAATAATAAATAAAATAACCTTATAAGCAATTTAACTCATGAATTTTTCAAGTCAGATTCTACATATTAACAAAGAGAAAAAAACTTACGAACTATAGAAAAACCTGCAATATAAAAAAATCTACAAATAAAGATATTAAAGTTACTTTACCAAATAAATTGACAAAAAAAAATCAGAGCATTTAGTAACACATAAGATATTATTTATTACATGATAAACATATATTTTATGAAAGTGCTCAAGATAAAAGATTTCTTTTTTAAACTGACAATCTAAACCAATTAATTTAATGTTAGCAAATCAAACCTCTTTCTATTTTATTCAATCTTCCATTTCTCATGTTTTTATAAAAAGGTTTTTAAAAAAGCATTGAAAAAATGTCAACTAATATCTAATCTATTAATGAAAATCTAGAATGCAGGATAAAATACTACAATCCATTATTAATAAAACCTAATTACATTTTGAGGCTCGGAAGTTTGTCCTATTCAGGGCATTACTAACTGGGGGAGTTGACTTAGATGATGCAGTTTCAGTGCCATCGATCTGACTATTAGCTGTTGTAGAGTTAGGCTCTCCACTTGTTTCAGAGTTACCTGGAAAATGGTTATGGAAAAAACTACAAAAAACACTGAACTATTGGTTACGAGAGATCCAACTTGTTTCGAAAATTCTGGTTAATTTTCTCTGAGATCTACTAAGCGGATTGAAAGCCATGCTGGGATATGCATTAAAAAAAAACTCTTATGTTATATATTATTGTAAAGAGTAGGCATGACATAAGCACATTCCATCAGCTTTCAAGAACTGATATACAGCCATTAAAAAGAAAAAGAAAATACTAAATAATGATCATTACCTGTTTCAGACAAGTGAGCTCTGTGAAGGTTTTAAACATTGGTTAAAACAAAACTTCACATTAAAATTTAAGCTTACAACTCTAAAATATCTGAATTTAGACAAAATTTTATACAGTTTCAAATTGGAAATATTGTTATTAAAATAGAAAAATTCATAGCTTGTTCATAAAGATGGGGAAATAACAGATTTTACAAAAAATAAAATAATAATAATAAAACAGATAACACAATAACTAAATATATCTATAGATATAAAACCTTAAATTGTAAAATTACAGTTTTAACAAATACCATTAAATTTGTAAAATTTTATAAAACAGCTAAAATTAGTTCTGAAATCATTTCAAGTCATTACGTTAAATCAGATATTAAAAAAAGTATAAACAGATTAAATCAATTATATCATCAATATCATGCACTATAAATTGTTCAAATATTGGAATTATTAGTTATTATTATAATAACAATAAACAAAACAAAAAAAAAGATTTTATAAATACATATCACTTGAAAAATGCATTGAAAAAAAAAATTAATGTTTTAATACAACAAATATCAAATGAAAAATTTTACATTTTACAAAGAGAAATAATCACCTTATTTTAAAAAAATTAAATACATGGAATATATAAACATATATATACATATACATTATTCCGTTCTGTAGTTTCTTAATTATACAACTTCTTTATAAATAACCTATCTTCTAAAAATTAAATTGAAATGACACATTAGAAAGACCTTGAATAATGCAGAATCATGAAACCAAGTATTTATTTCATTAAAAAGAAAGAGAAAAGCATAAGTTCAATGAAAAGAGACAAAAAAAAAAGTGTGCTAAGGGTAAGTGCTCTACTTTGCGGGGTGACAAAACATACCAAAGGATGATGAAAAAAACAAGTCCAGTAAGGAGGTAGTTCGGCGGGATGGTTTGCTTTTGCGATGAAGTGACATTTTTTTACCTTCTTTTTTGTAAGTCTTCTCCTCACCCTGGTTTTCTGATGAATCAGGAGAATTGCACTGACCCAATGGTGAAAGATCAGCTTCTTCAAAGACAACAGCGCCTTTATAAAATTGGGAAGAAATTCATTTTAAATGCTTCCAATTATATTAAAATCATGATAAACTGAGACAAAAGACTTTCTCTATCTTGATTTTCAGAAATAAATCATTGTTGTTGTTTGTGTTCTCGTGTTCATGGATCTGCAGTGACATCAAATTATACCGAAAGTCCTGATCACAGCTGCTGCGAGCAGCGGTGCAGCAGGACTGTACAGAATCTCCCGTAAAGCGTTCCTCATCGGAACCATTCCCAACTTCAAAATACTCGTGGTCACCGCTGGGCATTCCAGAATGTGACCAGGAGTGAGCTGGACATCAGGGCAATGTTTACAAAGGACATATGATCTTGTTTTGTCTGGATGGATTTTCATGCCTCTATAGTGGTCGGTTCTAAGCCTTGCTATTATAGATGTAATATCTCTGGGGCTATCATATTCAGTAATCAGGGGTTTTTTAAACGTATGAGTCATGATTCTGTGTCTCGCCACTGCGTTAGCGTCAGCGAGTGTGATGGTGGTGCATTCACGAGCGAGATCTCTAGCCTCCTTGGCCAAAGAGTCTGCACACTCATTTCCTTCAATATTGACGTGTGCAGGGATCCAATGCAGGACACAGGATTTTCCCTTGCTGTTCAACTGTTCTAGGCGGTCAATGACATCAGAGGTGATGTTAGTCCCTCCATTTCTGATAGCCTCTAAGGCTGATTTAGAATCAGAAAAGATTGTTAGACCTTCTGTCGAATCAAAAGCCTGTTGATCATTTAAATATAAGGTGAGAGCTTCTCTGATCGCCAAGACTTCACTAGTGAAGTTGGAGGCTTCAATAAATCATTTATTGATATTATTCCATTTTCTTTAAACTTATTTAGATAAAAAATATCGCAATATACAAATAATTATTAATCTATGAAAAATCAATATCATTTTTTTTAAAAAAAATTAAAATTTAAACACATTAAATTAAATCTAAAAATAAAGAAAATTATTATATTAGAATTTTTTTAAATAAAGGAAAATGAAGCAATTTGTTTTATTTCTTCGAAATTTTGATATTTGTTATTCTGTTTACATGCTTTCAAAAAAAAAAACCATTTAATCTTTACAAAACTTTAAAAGATCATTGAAAATTGTTTACATATTCTTTTTTTAAAAGTCGGGTCTAATATCCAAGGTACATTAATAAACTATTTTGAATTTCATGGATCTGGGATACAAGATAATACAAATTTTTTAAAAAAATGTATAATGCATTTCAATCTTCTGAACTCTCATCATACTCATTGAACTCTTAGTATTTATCAAACTCTTTGAAACATCATGTCCTATCAAACTTGAAAAGACACTTTAAGAGACATGATTATTGTAATACATTTGGTTGTTTGATGAAGAAACAGGAAATCTGTATCCTACTTTTCCTAAACTTGTAAGGAGCATTATATCCACTGTTTAAGCTAATGATAGCAAACATCTTCAAATTATTATACTGAACAAAAATTGATAAAAAGAGATGAAGGAAACATGAAGCCTTTGATTACTTTTTTCTCATTTATCAAAGGTATTTCTATTATTTAGTATCCCAAACATATGACAAAAATTGACACAGGAAAGGATAAATTTTTTAATGAATAAAAAAATGCTTAAAAACAATCCTACCTGGCCTATCAGATCCTGTACCTCTTTCATTGACCAAATATTCCAGAAGTTTGTTTACATCCATCTCATTACATTGCTCAACAAATTCAACATATACCTGAACAAAATAGTTTTTATGTATATATTTCTGTAACTAAAATAATGTATTTAAAATGCTTAAAAAACAGAAATTTAAGAATTATTTAGAAAAGGGAGAAGAATAGAAATTTTATTGTATTTAAATTTATTCACCCAGTAGCTATATATAAAAAAGCAGAGAAGACAAAAAAATCATATAACATAAATTAATCTTATATTTTCAATGATATTTATAATAAACCAATTTATAAACATCATTGAAAATACAAGATTTAGCCATGCTTACAAAACCAAAATATTTTAATGGAATCGGAAATACAAACTTGTATCAATATACGGACACAATTTTTTTTAAAAAAAAAAAATCTCTTATTGATTTAAATATTTCATTGAAACTTCAACTTGCGTTAATTCATGGATAAAGGAAATAAATTTTTAATTTCTTTCTTCCCCAAAAAAGATAGTTATTTCTATATGTTTTAGGTTTTCTATAACCTTTTGAAACTTAAAAATATCTACTGATCATAAAATAAATTAAAAAAGCAGTCAATTTTTATTAATAGAATCCAGATTTATTTTGAATTAATAAAGTGAATAGCAAAGTTAACTAAACTGAGAATATGCTAATTAAGAGCCTTAAGCAATACAACTTTTTATGACTGGAAAAATAATTTTATAACTTACCTCTGTTTCAGATTTTCACCTAACTTCTTTAAAAGAGTGGAAAAATAATAATATTCACACACACATAAAAAAAAACCTTTCAGCTTGATGAACAACATGACAATTAATGACACATGAAACCTCTTTAATCTTTCACATGAATATTTTTCTAACCCCTTGAAATATTTTTTTAAATAAATCCATTTCTTTTATATCTTATTCCTTTATTAATGTTTTAATTTAACAATAATTTAACTTCAGGATTTCAATTAATTAGCTTTCACATTGTTTAAAAAGAAATGAATAATCATTCAAATGTTAAAGTTTTAATTAGTCAAAATATGATTTAAATGCTTTTAAATTTATTAGAAAATAAAAACAAAGGAATACTTTCAAACAATAGGTACACAAGTTCGAACAAGTGGTATATATATATGATGAAAAGTAACATTTTGCATTTTCTGGAAGGTAAAAAAAAAGTCATGCATGTCCTAATTTTTCCACTCAACAAAAAATATCCTAAGAAACAAGAAAGCCAATCTTATGCATAATAATACATCAATGTAATTTAAATAATTCAATATATCCTATAATAATCAAGGTTTTACAGAAAAGAATTTAGCAACATTTAGTAAAATATTATTATAAATTAAATAGAATGCTTGCACTATTTTAAATTTCTTACTGATAAAAAGTTATTCAGTCCAGATGGATACTAAACAGAAAAATCTGTTCACATAGAAAGTAGCGATGGAAAAAATATCCATTAGTCCTTACTTAAGGATATTATTGTAACATCAACCAAATTGTTATTAAAGTTTGTAACAATAGTTGAGTAGTTTAAAATACTAAAAATCAACTTGAAACATATATTTGGATAAAGATCATCATTTAAGTCAGAAGTTTAGATACTTTGCATGATTATTTATATTAAGGAAATAATACATTGAAAAGATATTAATTTAATTCTGTTTCACTTTGAATTAAAATCTACAGAACTTAATATTTCCATTTTTAAAATGCAGATGAGGAAGGGTGATTTATATTCACAGAATAAATTAAATAGATTATATATTTAAAACTATTTAGCTCAATGAGTTTTAAAAATATATAGTTTCATGAAATTCATTCAACAATAAATCATTAAACACTTTGAATCTGCATAAGTTGAAATCTACAAATTATGCTGATACAGAATTTCCTACAAGATATCAACAATTAACTAACTATAGAAATTTTATTTAAAAAAAAAACTAGTGATAATCATTTTTAAAAAGCTTTAAGTAGACATCTTCAACTATCCTTTAGAAGCTGAAACTCAAAAACTTTTTTTTAAAATTATTATTAGAAAACTTTTTAGTCAATATTTTATTATGGTACTTCTTCCAAATAAATGTTGATTAAGATTTTAACGTAAGTGATTTTCCACATTGTATAGATTTTTGAAATTTTTAAACCATAAATAAATAAATCTTTCCAATTGTTGCATTTTAAGTTGAAAAAATGAGATTACAAAGATGTTAGGAGATCCAAACAATGCTTACCTGTCCTATTAATGCATGACCACTCTCCAGGACATGAGCATAATTAGACAAGAATATTTTGATTTGCTTGATATGCGCTTCTTCTATATTTTGAAAGTGCTATAAGACAAAAAATTAATAAGAAAAAGTAAGATCTAAAAAAGTTTAATCACAGAATAATTCAAAAGAAAAACAATGAGTAACATTTTTATTTTTTAAA
>JAOUZG010016704.1:4220277-4230746 GCA_026289955.1 Argiope argentata | reverse complement strand
CAAAATAATAATTTAAAAAATTCTATTTAAATTGAAAATTTAACTTAAAAAAATATAAATTATCAAAAAGTTGTTAGTAAGGATACATAACTAGTTCTTTATTTAATATCGAATGTGCACAGGAATTTTATAGCTTTGAAATAGCCTTTTTTGTATAGATATAAGTACTACCCCATCTCATGTTAACAATTAATAAAAGTGCTTTTCCAGTTTCTCATATCAACAATTTATATAAATGAATTAATAAATTTTTGTGTTCAAAAATTCAAACAATAAGACTAAAAGTAATTTTCTATGGAATGAACTTATATTAAAAAATACGTCAGAAGAAAAAAAAACTAAGAAGTAAATACATTATATTTAGTTTATGCCATATTGATACATCTAAAACACAAATGAAATTAATCAAACTAGAAATACATAGTAATCAAATTGCATAAATTAGAATAAAAAAGAAAATAAAGGAAATAATGAATCTAGATTTTAACAATAGATATTTCTCATGCTTTTTTGATATTCTCAAATTTTGATATTCATTAATTATAAAAGGGATGAGTCTGACTATAAAGTAATTAAACAAAGTATTTTCCCTTTTAATTTAAATTCTAAAATTTTCAAAAACTTGACTTTGTTCCCAATTAAAAAAATTAACATTTCTTATTAAACTGAAACAAGATATTAAGGAAAAATAAAACAAAAATTATAAAACAAAGAGGTACCAAACAATTTTATTAAAAATGTTTTTTTAATGATTTTCCTAAAAGTTGTTTCATTATTACAATTTTAGTATCTATATTCTAATTTTATTTGCAGCTGAAAACTTATTTTCTAATTTCTTTCTCTTTAAATGTTATTTCAATTTAATAGATGCTGCTGAGATCAATTTAATTTAAATTGTGTGATGGCACTTTTATGAAGGATTGAAAACAGTTTTAGTTTAAAATGGAAGACATTTCAAATTTGATAGTTATGCCTGTATTCAGGAATAAATTTGGTTTTTCTAATTGTGATATCTAAAGTCAAGTTGCAGGATTTCCTTTCATTTATATTTGATTTTCAAATTTATAGGTGTTTATTAGTTTTATGATTTGATGCTTATGTAAAGTCTAAGTACTTTACTAAGTACTAAGCCTTATAGTACTTTGCTATGACTGTATTTAGTTTGAATTATTAGATTTTAAATTTTGTAATAATTTGTTTAATCAATTAGTAATTTTATTTTAAAATGGCTGAATTTAATGTCAATGTTTTGTATTTACTTGAATCTGAAAAGTATCTCATATCTAAAGCAATTCAAAAACTTTTAGGAAAACTGTACTAACAATACTAAAATATAAAGTAAAAATGAAATAATAAAAGGAAGCAGTGTTTATTGTACCTCACAAGAAACCATCATCTTCTTTTCAAAATCTTCACGGACAAGGCTGTATTTTTCAATATACGACTTGTAATCTTCACCTATAATAACAAAATATTTACATAACTCCAATATAAACTTATTTTGCAAGAATCTTATATAGTATTCTAAAATATTTTAATTAATAATTTTTTTTCTGCAGAAAAAAAATCATGTTAAAGGTTAAACTTAACTAAATTAACTCAAATAAAATTATTAATAATTAAACTCAATTACACTGAACACTATAACAACTCTCAACTACAAGAAATCTCAATTATAAAGCATATTTACTCTGTATAATACATATTTAACTACTAACTGCATTTAGCGAATTAATGCATTTACCAATTAATTTGAAAAAAAATAATATGAGTTGCACTTCATTTCAATAAATATTCTACTAATGTGAGGTACATAAATTTCACAACAAAGTATTTTTAAAGAACAAATGATTATATACATTTAAGTTGCCTTATATCAATATCCTTACACCTGTTCTGTCTAGTGTACATGAACTCCCCTTAAATATATTAGTTATGGCAATCCATCTAATAATTGAATGTTATCTTTCGCAGTACTGTAACTACATTTTCTTATTTCTCATGAGCATGTAAGCTCTAAAAGATTTACAGCCAGATAATACACAATACATTTTCTGCTCTTGTAACTTCCAGAAATGGAAGTAAATCGAGCAAATATTAATTTATCGAGCAAATATATGAAATCAAACTGTTTGAATTTCATTGCAGCAATGTAGAGCCTTGTTATTTAGGTCTCGTTATTTTGGCATTTTGTTTTAAATGTGGACAATTGTTAATAAATAGAAGTCTGTGTAAAACTAATAAAAAGATCATTGAGAATTCTTTCATTCACTATAGAATGATAAGTGGTTCAATATAAAAAAATCCATGACAACAAATTGTTAGTAGAAGAAAAATAAGCATTTTTGTAATAATTTAATTGAAACTTACATGCTTTCTTACACTTCAACTCTGCCTAGAAAATAAGAATTAATTTTTAAACAGGATTTGTAATTGCTGAAATGTAAATATAATGAAATAAAAAATCAAATCAAACATTTTGGCAATGCAGGAAAAAAAATTATAGTGATGAAGAAAATGTGCCTTAAAATAAAAAGGGAATAGCAAATATACTCTAATAACTCATGAGAAAATACCCATATTTAATATGAACATCAAAATATTTTAAACTTTGAATCTGATATTTTAAATTAAGAGATACATGTAAAGAAAAATAAACAAATTTAAATTATCATGCCATTTTAAATCAACAAAAATGCATAAATGTAAAATAATAAGTAATTAAACAAATTCACAACACAATAACAACATTCTGTGTCAATGTAAGTCAATAGTGCATAGAAAGTTGCATCTATTATGTATCTAAGTTTTCAGTTAGATACATGACAAATTTTTTTATACAAATTTTAGATTCATAGAAAGACCTTCATGAAATTTTAAAATATTTATTTCAATTATAGTTTGTTTAAATACAAAATATTAAATTTTGGATAAAAAATAATTATATTGAATTACAATGACAATTTAAAAATCAAAACTATTTTATTGGGTATGGCAATACTTCATATATTCATTTGCAACTAAGCCAATTTATGTTATCAGATTACATACATATATCATTAATAATACTTTTGTATTTAACAGATACAGAAAGGAATTTCCTAAATATAGAAAATAGATCTTCTTTTATGACTGTTTTAACAAATAATTTATTTGCACTTAAGATGAGTTTAGTTAAAAGTAATTTTTTAAAAAAGATTTACCTTTTCTAGATCTTTTAGAGAGGCATTTTCTCTTTTCAACTTCTCATATTCTATAGATCTAGCATTAAATGCTTCCTTAGCCTATAATATAAATTACCATCTTAAATTAAGGAAAAAAATTAAAATATTGATTCAGTTATTTCAAATGAGAAATTAATAATCAATTGCAAAGGAACACTTTTTATACCTTCTGCAGAGAAATTGTAGTTTGCTGAATATTTTGTACAACATCACTAGTACCAGATTCTTCTTCTTTACACTAAAAATAATGAAGCAAGCATTTAATTTTGAATGCAAGAAAAACATACTATTTTCAAATAATTCAAAATGATTTTTTTTTAAAGCAAAAAATTTCAGCTCAAAAGGACAAAATTATTATTTGTGAAATAACGAATGGTTCTATTCCCACTTAAGCAGTATTTCTTGTAATGGCTTGTTACATTTAAAACAATTTTTTATTATGTTTTTACAAGCATTTTAATTAATTAACATGATAAATGTTTTTTTTTCTAGTTAATAAGTTTGAATTTTTAGGCAAAAAATGAAAGGCAAAAAATGTCTAAATTTTCAAACATTTAATACTTTATTAGAACAGCAAATATTTCACATTTTAAAAATATAAAATTGTAACGGAACTGTGGCAACGTCACCTAGAGGAAACATCAGCGCCACCTAGATCAGTATCCACCTCGGCCATCATAGCCAGTCGACCTCCAGCCAACTTAGAGAGAGCGTCTCGATTGAGGACTGTCCTTTGTTTTTTTCGTAAATGTCTTAATTGTTTTCGTTATGTTGTCCCTTTTGTTATATAACTGTTTGTGTGTGTGTTTATGTTTAGTGAATGTCTACAAATAAATAATGTTAAAAGCTAGCCGTGGTAGTTATTGAAGACAAACGGTTATAAAATCTAAAAACAAACTTTAATTATAAAAAATGAAATTTCTCTAAACAATATATTGAACTTTAAATGTGTAGCTCATATAGTATTTGATTACATTTACATATATTTTCTGGAATTTTTTATATTTTAAGAAAAGATAAGCCTTACTATTTTATGCCTTTTATGTTGATCCTCAGAATATTTTATAACATCTTTGATAAGCTCTTGGAACCTTTGAACCATTTGCATATGCAGAGTTGCTAATTTTTCTGTGGAAGTCTTGAGAATTGCCCATAAAGGAGCAAAGCTCCTATAAAATAGAAATAAAATCGGTAAAATTTTCAATAAATATGAAACATTAGAAAGTTAATCAGCATTTAGAAAATATTACCTCTTTAATCTTAAGACTTTAACTATTGATCCGGCCCAAACAATAATAGAAATTTTATCCTGGATTGCCACTCTCTGTTACAAAAGGTACAAGTAATAAAGCAATAATATCCCTGTTGATAAATCGTTTTACATCTTGCTCTCAACCTTTGAAGCAGAAACTGGCCTGCCAGAAAGTATTTGAATGGCTGATTGGGCTGGATCAGTAGTCAAAGGGTTAAAAGACCCAACCAAATTGAATAATTTACTTGGATAAAACAGAATAGAATTACATTTAAAATTTAAACTCTTTCCTTTATATCTAAAATACACAAATATAACAAAAATAGGTAAAGGTTACTTATAGTGTGCCCCTTGCCGCGCCAATGATGCCAAGTCGCCAATAAAGATGGCGGATAGTGTAAACAAACACTTATGGATAAGTGACGGTTATGACTTTTCCCAATACAATAATGATTTTTTAAATCGATAAGCATTGTCTTTTCATTATTTTTTTTCAGGCCCGGTGCCTTCAACAGATGCCGGAGGCATCTGTTGAAGGCACCGGGCAGAATTTTTTAACTTAAAAAAACATCCTACGGCTTCGCTATACCCGGGAGCGGGTAACTAGTAGCTTCGCTAGCACATTGAACATAAGGAATGTGCGGATAACAGGAACATTGTCTTTCTCAATTATTTATTATTCAAAGAGGCAAAAAGAATGGATTTAATAGGATACTTTAAAGATATAATGTACGAACTTGAAGTATTTAATCCAATCACCCTTCATCCATTTCTGAGGTTCAAAATGTTTTTTTCCATCCCATTCAGGTGAATGGAATCCACTCTTGAATTGCCGACATAATAACAGGCGAACGATAGAGCTGTGAAAGAATGACGAGAAATGCGAACAATTCTATTGCAGACGGTTTTTAAAGAAAGAAACGAGACGACTTCGTAAAGAAAAAAAGCAGACGATTTTGTGAAATTGCATATTCGCATATTCGGAATAAATATTTTATATTCGCATTAAAAATATAATTGAAACTTCTTATTAACTATACAAAAAATCTTAATTATAATGCAGATAAAAAATAAAATATTTAATTGATATTATTTTATTATTTTTGATTTAAGTTTTCAGAAAAGAGTTTAAGCTCCTGTACAACTTAACTATTGTAGGAAGAAGTAAACAAAACATCATTAGGGTTACTACAAGAGCTTTGTATTGGGTTGCCATATTGGCGACAAACTCGGGGGCACACTAATGACCATTTTAACCCAAAAATATAGCATACATATATATAATTGAAAAGTAACATTTTTCACAATAAAGTGGAATAAATATATGAATACCTACCCTTGTGAGCAGCAATTACTAGCATGTTTTGCTAACTTTGATAACAATTTAGAATTTGTTTCTTCTATAACTGACCTAAAAATAAATGTAAAGGAAAGTAAAATCAAACAGATACATGTAAATATTTTTAGACAATTATTCTCCTGAAAATAATTATCTCCATATATAATGCAGTTTTTATTATATACATTCTGACAAAATTAAGAAAACTAAAGGGAAAAAAAGTTCAAAAGTTATAACATATATATTAATTTAATCAACGATTAAAATATGCAAATTTTTTTTTATCTTACCTTTCTTTAAAAAATTCTGCTAAATCTTTAGTTACTACATAGCCATATTTCATGTTACGGTACAGTACATCAAACCCATTGTTTCCTTCACCCTAAAATAATAAATTATACATAAATAATGGAGCTGATCCATTTAAGACAATCAATAAAAAAATTTTACAATTTGCAATAAAAGAACATTTTAATTCTAAAAATTTAGAAAGAATACAAAAATGTTTTACAAATAATTGCATTTCTTAATGGAACTTTTACATAATAAAATAGTTCTACATTAAATATAATTATTATTAAAACAATTAATAATTAAAAACCAAAAAAATTCATTAATAATGGTTGTGTACCAAAACATTAGAAAAAAAAATAGTAGTACAGGTATCATAGTAAAGAAATGAAAAAGAATATTTCAAACTAGTTCAGATAAATACCATACACATAACATAGAAATTAAAAGATTTTAATGCAATTGATAAATATTTCAAATTTATTATATAAAGTAATTTATGCAGCAACTTTTTACATATTTTATTAGATAAATTATCCCCTTAATAGAAATAGTTAGAAAGGTCTTTTTTTAATAGGAAATTTATAAAATATTTGCTGTATTGCATTTATACCATTATATTTTAATAATAAGACATTGCATTTTAGCATTTAAAAAAATTAGAAAAGTGTTTAGTAAAATTAATTTTAGAAAATGAAATAACTTTTAAATAAAATAAGATTTCTAAACTATTTTGAAACAAAAAGTAAATATTGAAACTAAATGTATATTATGAAACAACAGATCCAATCACTTCAAGAATTGTTTTTAAGTAATAGAAACTGAGTTTTTCAAAATTTATCACACAAACTTTTTATGGACATGATGGGAGAATCACCCCTCTTCTGGGCACTGTTTGGAGCACCTTTCAAAATTCACCAACTCTCTGCGCTGTTGTGTATTCATACGTTAGGAAAGAAACCGGCTCACACATTTTTACCCTTTGACAAAGTGGAGGGGTGATTCTCCAACTCATATTTTTTATGGCATAAGAATAGTGATATTGTGCAGCTTTACAAAACTATTTTCAACAGTTTAAGTTACCATGAAAAGGAAATCAATTACGGAAAATCAATTTTTAATTAATTTTTTTGCTAATAAACTAATTGCCCTAAGTAAATTGATGACAATTTTTATATTCATCTTCACAACATCTACTAAAAGCAAGATCAGAAATAATAATTTTTGTTAATAATTTGCTAATAATTCATTGTTATTGCAGTTTCTCTTTGACTTTTATAAAACAGAGATTAAGTTCAGCCTTTTACTTAAACTTTGCAATTTTCAAGATACTCAGAGCTAATTAAAAGAATAAAGAAAAAATAATAAAAGTTAAAATGAAATCTGCTATGCATATTTCAATGTATCATGTCAGAAAATAATTTCTTGAATGGGCAAGCACCATGTGCTCGTGCAAGTTAAATTATACTTTTATTCATTTTAATTATTTCATTGAATTAGTAACTTTAGCATTACCCCTGCTGCATATTTTGATTATCAGTGGCTAGACATTGACAAATATCCAACTTATCTGGGATTTACATTGGATTTGGAAATTAATTGTAAAAAACATACAGAGAAAATGGTGTGTAGAAAAAGTGACAACAGATTCTGAAGTACATTTCTCGTAGAGATTGGGGAGCTGATGCCTCTACCCTCAGACATACATATTGTTCTCTCATACATCCAATTTTTGAGTATGGTTATCAGAAATTTCAAATGGCATCAGATTCTAATTTAAAGATTCTGGAAAAAATGCAGCTACGTGATACAAGAATTATTACAGGTTTAAGGAATAGTTACCCAAGAGAAGTAGTCCTTTATGAGGCTGACATTGTACTTCAGCCATGAGTTTCAGGATGGGCTGTTTAAATATTTTAATAAACTGATATGTCTAAAATTTTATAACAGGACTTCTAATCACATTTTAATATTGGAAGAGTAATCAACATTTAGAGATAGAGAGACAGCTCTAGAATATGCCCAGAGAGAGGGTTTTATTGATTTTAAGGTGGTTCCTTCTACCACTTCCGATTGTTTGCCTTCCACAGTGCCTTTAAATGGTGTTAGATTTAATGATGTTCTGAGGTCCCATGATAATAAACAGGAAGACTACCCGGACCTCTTGAAAAAGTTAGCCTTGGAGGCTTTTAATGGCATTCCATCTGACGCCTTGGTTATTTATACAGATGGTAGCAAAGATGATAGGACCGGGAGTGGCGTCATCGTAAACGATAGGATGAGTTGAGACAAGGCATCCGAAACCTTGACTATTGTTCCATTCTTAGATCAGAGATCATAACTATAGGTTCAGACCTAGAGCATGGCCCTGACAACTAACCAAAATAATATATGGATTCTAACTGATAGCAGGAGTGCCATTTAGTATTTTCAAAAATTGGCCAAAAATTTTTGATATCTCAGATCAACTCATATTGAGGCTTCTCTATGAGATTGGCCTGAGGACTCCTGTTCACCTTCAATGGTTTCCAACACATGTTGTGGTGCATAGAAACAGAAGCTCACCAAGCAAGGCTATGATCTGCCCATGGGCACTTTTGGCAAACTCATCCTGACAGAAATCCAACCTTTAACTAGTCTTAAATTGCTCTCTGCTTGGTATATTCAACCAGTTCACCATTGGTATGCTGCCAAGAGTCCTGGTTTGTCTATATTATGCAGTGCCCTCAGCCTTTATTAATGTCTATGGTCAGATTCAATAGTGGCTACTTGAAATCCTTGAGGTTCTTGAATGGAGGGAAGATCTTCTCTCTTTGTTCCTGTTTTATCTCTGCCAGTCCTGCTCATCTTCTTTATTGCCCTGGCACCTCTTGGAGGCTGCTGTTTGATGAGCAGGATCTCATTTTTGGAGAACTGGTGCATCGGGGCCTTTTGGGCCTGGTGTAGGCTTTCCTACACCTGGGGGATTGGTAACAACACACAAACTTTAGTATTGCAAACAATCCAAAAAAACTTTGTCTAGCATTAATTGTTTAAAAAAACACACATTTCCTATTTATTTCGTTTCATATAATCACATGCTCAAAATTACATTTTTCTTGGTTTTATTTGCTGTAGCGATTAACTTTTTTTAAAATCAGAATTTTTGCAATTGCAATGGCAACACGTTATTAAAAGCTTATTTTTTTTTTAGATGCTCGTGCAGACAATAAAATTTTTATTTTTTGCCTATGGATTTTTGTTGAAACCACAATTCTTAGCCCCAAAACAAAATTGTGTTCTGACAAGATAACAAGAAGAAAAGTATGTAAGTGTTGACTAAAAATTGCTTTATCAGTAAAAGTTACAAACATTCCAAGTTCTTATATTTCTTTTCATTATTATTAACACAAATGCTTTATATTTTGATAAACAAGAAATTGATTTAATAACGAAGTAATAAAATTAAATATAATCATTATAAATTTAGGTCCATTCTCATAATTTTCCATTCTTAAAATTATCTTTAACAAATGTACAATTTTTTTTTTATTAAAGTATATTTTTACTTGAAAGTATTTTCATAATTAAGAATTAAAACAAGAAAATTTAAAATATAATAGAAGAAACAATACTTTAATTTTAATACTACACATTAAAATTAAATATAGTCCAGAATATAGCATTTCGTAGTTTCTATTTAAACATAGCTTTTTACTTCTGCATATTTAAAGATAATTAAGTATGAAATAAAAAGTTGAAGTCTATTATTCAATATGAATTAATAAATGTAAATTAAAATACTATTGTTTCAAAGTGTTCCAACAATCCTCAAGTCAACAAAAGAGACAAGAGTAATATTTACAGAAATGCAACTGAAATATTATCCTGTCCATTACCCTCCTTCCCCCATTAATAACAGGAAATTAACCTTCCGCATCTATTTCAGTTATACAACTGTACACAATCAAGTTATATGCTATTTTCGTCTTGTGTAATATATATATATATATATGATTTTTTTAAACTCAAATTTAAAACCAACTTAATTTTCTAACTCTCAATTTAATTTAGTCTATGGTAACTTCATTCTAAAAATCTTCTCTTATTTATTGATCCATTCCACTTGTTTCAGTTAATTAGTTTAACAGAAGCTGTGCAAAATTGCACTAATCTAAACAAAATACTTTTTGAAAGATCCCTTTATTCCCCCTTTCCTTTTGACGTGTGCCGAGGAAATCTCCATTGAAATCTCATTGCATATAAGCACTGTGAAAAAATATTTTCCCCATCAAAATCTTATGGTATTTAAGACCAGGGTTAGTGATTTCTCTCTCCCTTTAAGCTTCTACTTTTGTGCCACATGTTTCTTGTTGGTGCTCTT
>JAOUZG010016704.1:4174559-4219877 GCA_026289955.1 Argiope argentata | reverse complement strand
TATATATATATATATATATATATATATATATATAAATTAAAATTTCATTAAAGTTTTAACAAACTTTAGCATTTAATATTGCACACTTTACACCCATAAATTTTGTATTATGATTGTTCATAAAAATTTTTCCTTTCACAACTAAAATTACCCTGGAGTCCAAGTAAAATAATATTTTCTAATAGTAATCAATCTTGTCTTTTTTCAAAACTCAAAGATTAAAACAGCATCCTTACTATAACAGTACAATAACAGTTCAATTGTGGCATAATATGCAGAATAAACAGCTAACAAACTTTTCAAGGCAAGAATTTTAGCTTAAGAAACAGGAAAATACTTTTCTTATCAGGTATCAATGAAAGATAAGATCAATCTAACTATGAAACATAAGATGATATAAAAAACACAAAAGAGTAAAACAATACAAATGGTGATTAAAGTTCCATGTAGAAGTGACTAAAGTCCATAAGGAATTCTAATAAGTTACTGATAAATGGGCCATCCCTGTTAAAAACAGAAAATCTTCTCGAAGTTTCAATATTTTGAATGAAAAGAAAGGTTCTACAATTTATAATCAAATTTTATTAATTATATACATAAATATATCCCTATAGAGAGACTCAAATCAAATTATATACCGTAACTTAGAATAACTCTTTCAATTCTACAGTTCCATATTTCATTTATGTATGATTTCATAAATTTAATATACATAAAATGACATAGAATCTTTTTAAAATAGATGCAGCATTTATTTTATAATTATTTTTTAGTGCTTATCAAAATGTTTCTATTGTGCAATAACATCTAATATAAATACTAGGCAATATTATTTTCTCATATAACCGTAATTCTAACTGATTTACATGCACATAATAATATATATCGTTGAAAATATAATTTACAAAATTAAAATGTAGTCCCCTTGTCACCTTAATAATAGAAATTCGCTACATGTCTTTTTGAAAATTTAATTGCAATTACTTTGGATGCAAAAGCTATTCATTTATCCATACTCCATATAAAAATTTACTCTAAGATGAGATGAGAACAGTCAAACTACAAGAAATTGTATAAAAATTATTATTAAATAAATTAAATTTTTAATCACTTTGCATAGTATCAGTTTGTTAAAATATGATTATATCCTTTCTTATTAAAAATTAATCAACAAACTAATTTCAGTTACAACGGTCTACATCATTTTTCCGATTTAATAAAAAAAAGATTGTTCCCCTTTTAGCTATAACTTTATCGAATAAATATAAAATTATTATAATTATAGAATAGTTTTTTTATTTCTTTTTTTATTAAAAGTAACACATTAAAAGAGATACAAGCTAATTGAACATTGTTCGTTTTTTTCGGTCCGATCATTCAATTAGCCATGTTAAAAACATAAAATATCTCATCTCTTCGGTTGAGCTTATTATTAAACTCATTATGATAAAGAATGTGAAAGACCTCCAAAATGTTCTTTGAAATATACATATAAACAAAGTACACACTAACTTTTCGGTACAGCGGAAACGCGCAAAGCAAAACTTAAATATAAACAATGCAAAACACATAACTAAAAAACATTTAATTAACACCAATAAAAAGCTAATTTGATTCGGTAATTCGGTCACAGAAAGTTGTTTGCACGTTATTAATTGATTTATGCTCTAGATGTTTTGCAAATTAGTCCGTAACTTCCTACTCAGCTGACATGATAAACAAAAAGCATAAAGATAACGAACAATCTTTTAAAAACATTGTTCAAATGCTTACCCAAAAACAGTCCCGAAAATCAACTGGCATTTTATAAACATTAGTACTAAGTGCAAACAAAAATAACAACAAATTACTTAATTCATATTGAGAAACAAAAAATTGTATTTATCTATTTAGGATTCGCACAAATCCTCGCAGCAGTGTACACGGGGAACATGAACCATCACTGATTACGTAACGCCTACCGAACCTATCAGAATTTTTCATACTCTGAGGCAAACAAATAGCACTACTGATTAATAATAAAAGAAAAGATTTTATTTCTAAGCCTTTTTTCAGTTTATTGTTGAGTTTTGTTTATTAATTTGTTTTATATTTAGTATTCTGTCTTATAAATTTATTTTATTTTGGAAAATAAAATACCGGTTTTAAATTTAAAATGAATTTCCCAATAACGATTCGACGACATTACTGAAGGAAAAAAAGCTCCTTTATTTGAACTTTACATTTTTTTAGTTGCATTCATTGCATAAATCAGATAAGATTCATGATAGGTCATTGCATAATTTTTAGCAGATTGTGATTTTTGAAACAGAAAAGTATAAGTGCTTTATTTAACCTTATATGCTCGAATATGATGATTTTAATACTCGTTTAAAAAAAAGATATGTTGCTTATAACCTTTTAAAAAATTTAAACAAAGTTCGAACAACTTAAATATGTTAACTGAAACCGTGGGAATTGATGACAATGTGAAAACGAATCAACCGGCAATCGCAACTGTAAACAAACATTTCAAATTATTGACAGAAATAGGTTTTTTTTTTTTTTTTTTACTTCTATTGGAAAATTTTAAAATAATTTCAATAAAGTGTGTAAGGCTAAATTAAAATTATTATGTCGTTCATCGTTTGGAATGAAAATAATGAGACGTGTTTGGAAAATTACACTCTTATTCTTGTGAGTTTTTGTAACATATTTATATTTCTTGGGGTTTAATTTCTATAAAATCACAAATAAAATACAATTAGCGTGCTTTCTGGTTCATTTATAATTTACATAAAAAGAAATTGTTAAAGAACTTCTTTTGAATTTATGTACAATTTGTAGATGTTAAATATTTTTTATTGTATATGAAGAAAAAATGAAAAAAAAAATTATAAATAAGAAAAGAAAGAAAAGGGGTAATTTTCGACACAATAGATGATCACCAAAAGGTTGTTTGATAATTTTTATACATTCCTCTGTGTATGACTTTAAATGAAATTATGCTATAGGAAAACTGCGTGTCAGGATAACTATAAGGATAGTTAGGTAAATCATAACTATCCTTATCCTTTCACAATAAATAAAAAATCGTTTTATATCTAATTAATAGCTTTGAATAGATATTTCCAAAATTAATTATGTGCATTTCTTGAAAAATAAATTTTAAATCTGTTAATGGATTATCAATAATGTATAAGCTTATTTCTTGCTGATTTTCTCTTCTTTTCTCAGCCATCAATATCTGTGGGTAATGTTGGACAGCTAGGAATAGATCTGCTTCTGAACAATTTAAGTGTGAAAAATGCAGCACACATTCATCATCCTAGTTTTTTACCTTTAGTTGGTCCAGATCCGTTTGATTCAAATTGTACAAAGTTGACTACAAGTTGTCAGTGTAAGTAGCCAATAGAAAAGTATTTTATTTAATACTAAGGTTGTATTACTTTAAAAATAAAATAAAAAAACTTGTTACATGATTTTAATGAGGGGTGGAAAATGCTGGACCAAGCTAAAAAATATGAAATTTATAATTTTCTTGAAATTTCACAATGCAACATTATTGTATATTATGAACCAATGTTAAAGTGACATATTTAACTTTTTTCCACATTTTTTAGCATTTTTTTATGTATACATTGTGGTTTTTATTGTAATGAAGAATAATAGAAATATTTTACCAATTACTTTTTTAAAAAACTAAATGTGTCTAAAATCCTATTTTTATTTAAAATATTTACTCAAAATTCAAAACTTAATACATAAACCAAAACAATAATAAAAAATATTCCTATGAATTTTAGACACATTGCCATGAATGAAAAAAATTTATGTTGAAAATTTTTTCATCTATTTAAAAAATTCTTAGGAATTTTATTAAATAGGCCAAATATTTTCGGATTAAATCATAAAATAAAATGCTAAATGGTAATGATGATAGTTTTAAAACATTTGTAAGCTGAAACGAGCACATTTTTTTTTCTATTTATTTGTTCTTTTATAAATTATCCATAACATTTTTGCTAAACTTTAAAAACATTAATTATAGAAATAAAGAGTATTTGGTGGTATTTAAGGATATTTTCAGTTTTTATTTATATTTCAGTTGATCCATTCATAACCCTTTCTTTCCCATGGAGAATTTTAGAAAATTCTTGTCATATGCACGGAAATAAATTGCATTAAAAAAAACAGTATGAAACTATTTATTTCCAAATTTTTAAAATTGCTTATGGTCTTAAATCTACAGTGAGTATAAAAAGCATCTTTGGACTTTAAAAAAATAAACAAATATTTATATGCACATAGGGTTTTTTACACTACATAAAGAAAGAAAAAAAGTTTTTCTTTTTGTCTTGTTGTCTGTGCATTTGCTTATACAATACATTTAATCCATGACATTTGTAAATTTGCTTGATGAAATTTTTTAAAATCAGCAGTCTGGGTTGTCACAGTAGTTTAACTTTTTCAGTCATCAGTATCTTACTTTGTAGATTGGTAAGCAATACTCTTCTTATATCTCCATAAAAAATATTATTATTATTATTATTATTATTATTTTGTTAATTTGGATGTCTGGGTAGCCATGATATTGAATTTTTGCTTTCAAGTTGTAATGTGGTGTTGCTTCATCCTGCAAGAAAATGGTATTTGGTTGCAAGGCCTTTATTAGAGAAAATGCAATAATTAAAAAAATATCGAGAATTTTCAAAGCAAATGGTTACTATGGAAATGAGAGAGAGAAAAAAAGCTATAAAAATCTGTCATATACTATACCACTCTACATGTTTACTTTAGGGTTGTCTCTTACTTCTCATTGTGGCATGACGATTTTCTAATCCCTATATTCAAGTAGTTTGTCGATAAAAAATACTTGATGCAGAAAAAGCTATCTCAACTGTAAATGTTATAGGTGGAATAATGTTCTTTCTTGGAAAATTGTCGTTGTCCTTTTCTTTTGCAAATATATAGTATCGTGACTTATCATCAAGCTTTAACTCATGCAATAAGTAAATCATATATGCGTAGAGAATGGAGGTCACGGTATGAACTTGTGATGCTTGTGCCTGTAGCCGAATAACATAGCCACTATACCAAAAGTCGACTTTGTTATCATAGATGTTATTTGGCTTATGAAGCTAGCTCCACAGTACTTCCCCACCAGTGAGTCTGCGGATTGGCGAACAATTTTTATAGAGCCAAGCGTTATGGTGAATTGCTGCTTGCTTGCTTCAAGTGTGTCTGACGACTTTGGTTTTGCTTGCATCAAGTGCGTCTGACGATTTTGTTTTGCTTGCTTGGAGTGGGTTTGGTGGCTTTGTTTGCTTGCTTGCTTACATTAAGTGAATTTGACGACTTTGTTTGTTTTTGCTGCAAGTAGATGGCACCACAACTGTTGCAGGAGGTTGCGTTGCCAAGGTCCCAAATGTACCAAATGAAGGTCGCGGTAGAAACCTGCCATGCTTGGGCCTGTAGCCGAATAACATAGCCACTATACCAAAAGTCTACTTTCGTATTGTAGATGTTATCTGGCTTATGAAGCTAGTGCCACATATGCATAATGCCAAAAAAAATTTATGCCCTTTATATTATGAATTTGATCTTGGTATTTTTAATTGCTGGAATTATGTTGTAAATCAATATATGAAGTTATCGATCTAAAATAACTTTTCTAGAAATAGTTATTTTAAAATGCTCTTATTGGTCTGTTTTTGGTATTCATATATTTAAAAAATTCTTATGAATTGTATGATAAAAAATTCTTCATAAGAATTATATAAACTTGTGTATATGTGAATAAATTTTATATGTGTTTGGGAATTATGACTTATTAAAAATTTTTAGGCTTTTTTATTATTTTTCTGTATAATATTGTAATGTTTTGTTTTTATATTTTGTAGTATATATATGTGAAGAGAAAAAAATTGCTATTATTCAGCATCGTTCTCCATTGATACTTGTGAGTAATTGTATTATTAATTAAAATGTAACAGCATTATATATATTTTTATTGTATGAAATAGATTTACAATTTTAAAAATTTGAGTTCTTGAAAATATTGCTAAAGAAATTTTCCAAAATCCATGCATAGATTGTATGATAAATCCAGTAGGTTGAATGATAAATATCATCCTATTATTCTGTATCAAGAACTAATATTTAAATCTCAAAACTAGTCTAAGTGTATTCAAGAACAGTAGAACTTAATTCGATCAGTAATAAAGAACATCAGTAATCACTAAAATTAAGCTCAAAATGGTCAGCAGGAACTGCAGGAGAATGACTTTACTCAAATATTCATATCTTTAATAATTCTTTTATCCTTATTTTCTTGAGTTGAATTCAACTGCCAATTTATTACTGATTGATTGTCACAGCTGCATCACTCATATTTTAATTATTATATTTTAACGTCACTTAAATATAATTTAAGATTAGATATTTTTGTAATGCTTTAGCAATGAAACATTATATTAAAATTTAACATTTCACTTCATGTGTGTTTATATCTATTGTGATTTGATTCGGAAAGATTCAAATAAAATTGAAAATAACAAAGATTTCTAACAAATGGTTGTTTTAATACATTAGTGTGTTGAAAAGTCTATTTTGTTTTTATGCACATTTTACATTTATTTATTTTTATACTTTACAAGTTTAACATAAATAAAAATATTAAATATAAGTTTATTTTACAAAAATAATGCAATTGGAAAATAGAAATACATTATTTGCTTTTTAAGTGACTTATAAAGTAAAAACAAAATTAAAATTGTATCATAACATATGTGGTAAGATTTATTTCAACAGTTCTCGAATTACAATACTGACTTATGAAACTATGTTCTTTTGTTAAAAGTAAATTATAAAGTTTCTAATTATAAAATCTTCTATTTATAATATATATATATATATAATTCCATTTATATAAAACTTAATATAATTAAACTGTTAGAATCTGACTTTCTTTTTATTTCAGAGAAAAGTGCCAGAGTACAGAACATTTTTGATAAATTTTATCAAAGAGCATAAATTTAAAACAACTGTCATGTTGTGCAGCAGTTTCTCTCAGTTTTTCACCATTGAAGATCTTCAAGGGTAATATATCATCTCTGGTTTTATTAATAATTATCTGCATAGAAAAATCCTTCCTTTTATTGTGAAAACTTTTTTATCAATTTTTTTTATCATGTCAGTGCATTATGTTGATTTTGGGATGAGGTTTTTAGTGTCAAAAAAAATCCGTACGCGAAAAATAAAAAAATTTATTATCTGCATGAGCATCTAAAAAAAAATCTGCTTTTAATAATGTGTTAGAAAATACTGAAATCCTTGTATTTTACCAAGTAAGCTATTGCCTGCTAATTTCAATTTTCATTACAGACTTCTAAAACTGTATTTAAAGTATTAAAAATGGATTAAATTTCATGAATGAGTCAATATTTGAAGAAACTGTTTTAACATCAAGTGTCATCCCCTACAAATTTTTTTAAAAAATGCATTTGAACTCAAATAAAAAGTATTATCATTTCAGAACATGGTATTGTTTTAGGAATGAGGTTTTGTGGCTTCAACAAAAAGCCGTAGACGAAAAATTGAAATGTTATTATCTACACGAGCAAAAAAAAAATAAATCAGCTTTTAATAATGTGATGTTATCCCATTTACAAAAGCTCTGCTTTAAAAAAAATAATTTAATCATTACTGCGGATAAAACCTAGAAAAATGTAATTTTGAGCATGTTGTTATATGAAATGAAATAAATAGAAAAAGCAATATTTTTTAAACAGTAAATACGAGACCAAGTTTATCGTTTGCAACATTAAAGTTACTGATTCAATGAAACAATTAAAATGAATAAAAATATAATTTAACTTACACGAGCACATGGTGCTTGACCACTTAAGAAATTAGGTTCTGACATGATACATTGAAACATGCATAGCAAATTTTATTTTAATCTTTATATTCAGATTTTAGTTTGTCAACCATTAGAAATTTATTTCATAACATCAGTAAGTTCTTTTGATTTATTTTTACTGTGAATACAATTTCAAACAGTCATTAATATATAGAATACTTGTTTAGTTATCTTAACATGTTCTCCATGTAAAAAAATTGCTAGAGAACTTAAAGGCTTTTTACTGTGGCTCATAATATTGGAGATATCCCACTGATTATAGAAACATATAATGTGTACAAATTTGAAAAACTGAGAGCTGATAAATTAACCAAAAAATTAAATTAATATAATTTTAGAGAAAGATATAAATTTTTCTTCTTCAAAAATATTTTTTTCAAGCTTTCAAATGCATGTGGAAAAGAAATTACTCAGATTTCATATTGTAATATTTGCAAGGATTATATATTATTTTTACTCAATAATATATTTTTAAGAAGCTGCTTACAATGAAAAACATTTATTTAAAATTTCCTAATTATATAAAGTTCATTATTTTTTATTTTAATTATATTTAAATAAAAAAAGTTCACTATAATTATTGAACCGATACTTATATATTTTGAGGAATTTTGTGCATGATTTTTTTTCTCTTGGATACCATTTTGGGGTTATGAAATTGAAGATTATCACATAACAATGCTTTTTTCTGTTAAAAAGCAACTTCTCAAAACAAATTATCTTTTTGCTATTATACATTGAAAATATTTCATTCCTGCTATAAATGTTAATGTTTTTTTTCCTAAATATAACATTCATTTGCAAAATAAGTACTGTTTATTTACAATTTAAATTATTATGATTTAAATTGTAAAGATTGTAATGTAAACTGTGTAAAAAATGCAATGTAAAAATGTTGTGTAAAAAATGCAATAAACAATGTTGAAACAAGAATAAAGCTATCTATGGTCTAAAAGCAGAAGTGGTATCACATCACTTGTTTATGATGCAATTAATCATAACTTCATTAACCTAAAACTTGAGTTGTCATTGATTATAATATTTTTTGGGTATTCAAATTAAATTGAGAAAACAATTGTCTAAATATGTCAAAACATTCTTCTAACAACAATAAGAATGAATATTTGATGACCAAAATTCTTCAACTTACCTGGAATTGTTAGCAAGCATGATTAATATATTGTAGCTGTCTGCTTTATAATTATATTGCATATTGTTTTCAAAATACAATTTCTAAATGTCAATAATGTTCATGATTTATTTTATTTTATTTTTACAGAGTATCTGCTCACTACCTGTCTTCTTCATCATTCACAGACAATGAAATATTTTCTCAGCTTTCATGGAAAAAATTTGCTCTCCCTGCAAAGGTTGATCCATCTGAAACTTCGGCAATTCCTGGTGGAGGTATAGCTAAATCTCTATTAGAAGACTGGTAAATAACTTTTCACTCACATATTTATGTATTTTTATAATTTCTGAGAAAGTTTTATTACTGTAATATAGTTCATGATGTAATATAGCTTCATTTTATGTAAATAATGCATTTAATTTTGCTCTAAATATTTGTTTAATTCATGGTTGAATAATTAAAAATACATCCCACTATGTTTACTTCAAAAATCTGATTAAATTTCATTGTATATGTAGCTAGTTGCATTTTTCACTCATTATCTGGACTAAAAAATTAAAATTTATTATGTATCTGAAAACTCATAACAGGTCTGAAAATTTTTGAAAGGATTACGTCTCTTTACGTCTTTCTAATTTTTTACCATTTTTTAAGATTATTTTGTGAGAAATGTTGCATTTTCTATGAACCATCAGCAGACATAAAGAGTTGCAAGATTATCTGTGTTTCTAACACTTCAACATTTTAAAAATGATTTTGTAACTTGTTGAGTTTTTAAACATTCTGGATATTAAAGCAGGGGTGAGAAATTAAAAAGAAAGATTTTTTCTTCTCCTTCTGGGGAAAATTCTTCTTTGATGTCCAAACTAAATGTTATTGAGTAAAGCCCACTTTGCCATTTGTGTGTTTAGTAGAAATGAAGAGAATATTTCCTATTCAATGTGGCTTTGATATAACACAGTTTTATTTATGTGTTGTTTATGAGTACTTAAAGAAAAAAAAATCTCTGGTAGGAAAAATGGAAATTTTAAAGCAAATTTTCATGATTTTTTTAATGATCCTAAATCAAATTTGTTTTTTTTTTCTAATGACCATCTCTACAGGAATGCTTGCTATAGATTGAATGAAAAATAATATTAAGTGCTAAATTTAAATGTTAGCTGCACCCTAAATGGGAGGAGGGAATTGTTATATCAGTAATTCTTAGTTTTTATTTGTTTATATTCAAATTATGGAATATTATTTGCATTACATGTCAGAAATTAAAAACTTATTTTTTGTTAAAGCTTATTGTCTCCTTTGAGAAACTAATTGCTGCCTATTTATGCTACTGTTTGTAAAATGATTTCAAATGTCATTTTAATTATGTTTCAAATTAGCCTGTCTAAATAAAGAATTTATGTTTTACTTTTAATAGATTCTATGTTTCGCTTTTGAGGGTATAGAATTCTACAAATTCAATTTAAAATATTGAATTTTTTTTTTCTTTCCCTTAGTGAAAAAGAAAGCATTCCATTTGTAGTTCTAATTCTAGTTTGCTCAGAAGGGAACAATTATCCTGAAGCTTTTCAAATGGTTGAAAGATTAAATGATTGGTTAAATTTGAAGCAGGTAAGTTTCTTTTGAATACATATTAATATTTGCTCTTCTTTAAGTTATTTTGTTTAATCTTAGTAAACAACATTCTTGATATTACATTTTTTTATCTATACTAATTCAAATCTGACAACATTGAATAAGCTATTCATGAATGAATATTTTCACCACTTTCTAACATCGCTTATTGATTCATGTAAAAGTATATTGTTTGTTTAAATAAATTTTAAACTTTAACTCCTTTCAAATCTATTTAACTCAATTAGAACATGCAATAACCACTATTTACTTGGATGATAAAAACAATATTATATTTATAGATATTATTTATGTTGTTAGTCATGCATAATAATGTAAAAAAGTTATGTTAGAATATACTGTCATATTTTTATGCAAAATTAAAACAGGTAGGTATGCTATGAAAATTCAACAAGTTCAGTAACAGATAAATGTGCTTCAATTTACATGAATATGCTGTTGCAAAACAAAGTCAAAATATCTGCACAAGAACATCATTTGCAGCAAAAGCAGCAAAAGGCAATTAAACTACTGCAGCAGCACAAAATAATCAGAGAATTCATTTGAAATCAACACTTTTAAGAGATACTTCATCCAATTATTAATACTGATTTTTCTCAAGTTTGCCTCTCAACTTTTCATAATTTCTATGACAGCATTAAAAAATTTCCTGGATGATATTGAATTATTTTTTTAATCGAGAAAAACTAGTTTTATGAAATTCCATTTTTCTCGCCAAATGCATCACCGAGGCTAGCTATGAATGTATTATTTAAGAATTTAGTTGTCAATCTAATGGAAATTAGACACTTGCCTTAAATTTGTGCTTGGTTTTTGGGGATTGCAATAAATTATTTATCTTAAATTAAAAAAATGTGTTAAACTTTAAAAAAAATATTTTTCATATCCTTATCTTAGTCATTAATTGATTGATTGATTCTTCATATTAAATGTTACTGTGCATAAATTTTTGTTTTATACTTTCTTTTTATTAAAAGTTTGAACTAATTTGTTTTATATTTCTTCTTATTTTTCACTATTTTAGAATTCTGAATGGAGAATGCCTATTTCTTGGACATTACCATATGGAAGTGCAGCTCCTAAAACATTGTACTAGCAGCAACCTTTTTTTTTTTTTTTTTTTTTTTTTTTTTTTTTTGCCAATGCTTCTATGAAGTGCCTGTAACATTGTACTATTATTAATGCATACTTAATTTTTTTATGACCATGACAAACCGATTCATATTAATTTTGTAATTATTTAAATAAAAAATATATTACAATTTGTTATCTGATTAATTATTTGCTATCTGGTTAATGTTGCCTTATTAATTATTTTTTGTTATAATTCAATCTTCAGATTGATCAAACTAAATTTGATTATTAGTTGAAAAAAGTTTTGAAAAATTCTTGTAAAAGAAAAATAAGTCATCATCTTGGAGTGAAATATTTCCGCTTAATTTATATAATGCATTTTTATCATGAATTCAAAATAAACTAAAATTATTTTTACAGAACATAATTTGTTAAATAATGACTCACAATTTAATAAAATGTGTATGCAAATACAAAGGTCTAGAAAAGCTGTGTTATAATCTTCTCTTTAGCAATATGTGGCTGATATCCTAATGTTTAGCAAGTCTTTCAAGATATATAAACTAAAATGATGTAGAATAATTTTTAAACTGATTTCTGAGCATTAATATACCTCAACCAACTATAACTGCGTTTATTCCTGGAAATTACGCTATTTATGGTGGATGTTACAAAAAAAGATGATAATACGAGCAGCAGTTTGTTCTAATCATCCCAGACTCTGACATCCATTTTTTCTCGCCCTGCTGTTGTTATTGTTCTCGTCTTCCGCTTTACAATGGATAGAAGGATTCAGTAGCTTCTCAGGGTATGGACCCGTGAGGACCTTATTATACTAAATCTCATCCTGAGCTCTGATTTCAACCTTGTACCCTCTCCTCGTAAGTACAAAAACTGTTACAGAGGAATCCGAAGGTGTTCATGCCGGTTTGCGAGTATTTTAAATGACCCGGACAATTTAAAATACCACCGATTACGAATTATTAATTCCCAATTGTCTTCTGAATGCAAATCTGATCCATCATAAAGAAGAATGAATGTGAAAGTGGCGGAAATACACCGATAGATTTGTGAAAACATCAATGGTAAGAGAATTGGTTTAGAACATATTAAGAGTACCACATGAATGGGCATAGTGAGAAATGAAGCATGTTACATTCTGCCGTTACTGAAAACTTAGTTTAAGAACTTCGGAAGAATCAGAGAGCAAACACTTAACGAATTTATCTGTGTTTTGTGAATTTCCTCAAGTTTCAAGTCTTATTGATGGAATTGTAAGCGGATTTTTAAATTATCAAAAGCTGTATCCAAACTGCAACGAAAACCTTGATTGAAATGCATAATACAACATGTTATACCAGTGCTTGAATCAGGCCGTAGATTTCTATGATGGTGAAATGGGATAATATGTTGAAGAGTATCTTAAAGTACAAGCTTTCATGTACATGTAAAGCTAAAATTAATAATATTGCAGCATTAGAACGAAGCAATTGATCTCCATAGCCGAATTGGCATCACACCGGTCTCGTAATCAAGAGATAATGAGTAACGGCAATAAGATTTAAAATTTATGTAAATATTTATTTAATTCTTTGATTTATGTTCATCTTTATTTTGAATTCCAGAAGTTTCTGGACCTTTCTTTTGTTTATTAGATAAGTACTTTGTTCTTTTCTAACTGTATCCAGAAAGGTATTCTGGAACTTTCCTTGTTGGTATAAAAGCCGGAGATCTTTCAGTTACGATGTTCAGAGTGTAGTGTAAGCTTCATAAGCCAGATAACATATACGGTACACAAGTAATTACTTTTGTATTGTGGTCGTGTTACTCGACTACAAACCCTTAAATTGCTAGTTCGTTGCTAGGGCAATCCGTTCTACCTTAAGATCTTGTATCTGTATTTCGCTCATTGAATTGAGTTAATAAATTGGTTTAGCTTTACTTCCTGCGTATCATTGAGTTCTATGCTAAAGTGCCTATGTGACAAAATGTTTGGTTAAGTCTTTAATATAACACCAATTCGCACTGAAAAAAACGCGTATTCGTACGTAATTATTTTTTTTTTTCTACTCTTAATAATATTTTTCTTTTACTTTCATCTTCACCCGGCACTTTCCCTTTTTTTTCTGAACAAAATTTGATAAAGAATGAGGTTTATTGAAATGGAATAAAAATCTCCTTAAACATTTCTGTAATTCGGTGTGATAAAGAAATCTTCTTAACCCTTTTTCTACTGACGATACTTATAAGTACCATTTAAACCTGGATTATATTTTCGCAATATAACTAATTTTGCAAATGGTATTCTAAAAATCATGGAGAATGTAATCCAAATAGCAAGAAGTTAATATAAGCTAAAAGTAGGAATGAAAAATACTTAATTAATAATTAAATTAATTAAGATATTTCTATTAATTAAAATTTTTCTCTTGGGTTCTTTGGAATTATTCTGAAAGGAAACTTAGCTACTAGTGCAAAAATGAAGTTGGAAAATTGATGGCAACATAATTCAGTAGATAAAGGGCTAAGTCTTTCAAAAGTACCCATAATCAGTGACGTTGAAATTGGCAAAGTAAGGGGATTAAATACCCAGAAAACCAATCTTGTAAACACATCATTCATAACTTTTTATAATTTCTTTTAAATAAAATGCCATAAATCTATACTTAGTATAAAATGAAGTCTCCTGAAAGCGTCTATATACTTGAACCATGAAAACTCGAGAAATGGTTAACGGATATTGGAGATATTTATATCATTTTGTAAGGCATTTATTGGGGAAGGTTTTAGTGCATAAAAGTCATTGCAAAATAAAAAGGGAAGTTTTATAATTGCGATTTTAACTTCGCACTTATGCGTGATAACCTCACACTGCGCATATACAAATTGCAAGAGCTGTGGTATACATATGTGATACATTTCTTTGATTGCGTCTGATTTAAAACTGCGATTCAAATCTCATTAGTCCCAAAAGGAGGAATTCCATATTTGACCGGAATACATTAAATGTCAAAAAGCGTCGTTTGTTACGCGATAAGGAAAATGAAGAGGAAAGAAACGTTCGGTTAGCGAATATCAAAGGAATATTGTCCACACTTAGGGAAGGAGAGTCTTGATGAGCGAAATAACCGTCTTTCTTCAAATCGCACTGCAACTGAATTGTGGAGACAGAATGAATCTCCAGAGGAATGAAATGATAGTCGGACATATTATCATATTTTTACCTTTGTAACAGTCTAAATATTTCTGAATGTGTGCTACTAAAAATTGTTTTATAGCTACTTTTGATCATTTCTCAATATATTTTCATGTTTGTTTGATGTTGCATAACGTTCCCATGTCATATCGGGTGGAGACTAGACTAATTTTCCTTCTTGGATACTATGCCACGGATAACGCCGTGCGGGTAGTGCTAGTAACAGTTAAATTGCCGAATGTTCTTCTTCTGATGACGAATATGGTAGGGGGGAGCAAATAAATATTAAATTATGCCTTGATAGCCAACTACCCTTCGCTACGCCTCTGCTTTCAATAATCTATTGTGTTTATCTCAAACTTTCCGATTTCTTCTTATAATTTAATCGTTCTTTATAATAAATTTAAATCGTTATTTTCTTTGTAAATGTTTGTTATGAAAATAATCTGCATTTAATGCATGTGTAATTAATGCATTAAATATAACCCTTAATTTGCACTCCTTTTTCCTGCATTTCTCTTCTGGACTATTCAAATTCTATTATCTCGTTAAGGCATGCAAAATATCAAGTAAAAAATATAAAATGAACCGAAACACATGATGGAACAAGAACAACTCTTTTTTATTTTCTGTGAGTTCGATTAGATAAGCGACTAGATTAGGAACAAAACAAAGATAACGGAACGGAAAATAACATTATTTTGTATTTCAGCGGAGAAAAGCGTGCTGTAGCAATGAAGCATTTGGGTGAGTTATATTTGTGGTTTTTGACAGCTCTGAGCGCAAATTGCGACTCGCTACGTTTTCATTAGTGTGTACTGTATGGGGGACAAACCGATTGATGATAGTTGCCGGTTCATTAGAATCTAAAGCGATCATTTAAAAAAGAAAAGTAAATCATTAAAATTTAAAGCGCATATTAATCTCTCTGTAAAATATTCAACTTTAAGACACTTTAAGAAATATTAAATTTTAAAGACAGAAAACGTAATTGTAAATAATATTTTATTTTTTTTTTTTATTTATATCTATAATTGATTTGATTTTAATTTTTAAATGCGAAATTAAAAGAAAATTTTGTTCTGATTTTTTGTTAAGACACTAATCATCTGAATTCTATTTCTTCACTTTTTTAAGTTTTTATTTATTTATTTTTATTAAAACAAAAATTTCTGAAAGAAATACGCTACCTAAATAAAATTACTTTGCCTTTTTTTATAGACGTAAATTTAAAGACTTTTGCTTCATTATATATTTCTATAAAGAAATACACCAGATACAGAAAATTCTCTCTCTCTCTATCTTTATAAATTTGTTGGTTTGAGTATAAATTTTAATCTATTTGAAAATATACTTCATATTTATTAATTTTTTTTCAGTATTTAAAAATATCTTTCATATCCATTTGAACATCTATATTGATATAATATATAAATCCACGATATCATTCATTATTCTGAATGCCAATGCCAATGACGTTGGGGGTTCCTAGGCTTAGCGGCCTTTAATCTTCCGTTCAGCCAAATTGATGATTTAGTGCATGACAAGATTTATGTTGAGCCAATTAAATATTTTTTTTTAATACCGATAAATGAGGGGGCAATAAGAAATTCAGTTGATGAGGATACCAAGCTTAGTTACTAAAACAACAACAGAAACAAAAACAACAACTAGAAAAGAAAAGAAAAAAAAGTTACATTTACGCTTGTTAATTTCAAGATCAGATCATTGGCAATTAGCGAAGAGTAGATATCACGTCGTTAGGTGAGGAGATATTTTGAATGCTTTTCAATATCATGCAAATATTATAATAATGCTGCTGGACATTTTATGATAAGGATATTATTAGCAATTGGGTATTTATTAGTACAAAATAAATCGCTATTGTAGTGGAACAGTATATCCCGTAAGTGCGGGACTGCTACATTCCAGCCTTGCCGCCTCCTGGTGGCTTAAAAGAGAACTCCCTCCAGAGCGAGTCGGACTTTCCTCGAGTAAACAGCTAAATTTATCTTGTCCCATTAATATGCTTTGCAACTGTAAATGTTTAATTGCTTGTCTTTGTTTATTTTTAATGTAAAGCTGTCTATGTTCATTAAATGTTTTAATGTTTCCCCGAGATATTTTCTGTGCTCAGGCAGTAACCATTACAAAATTGGCAGCCCAACTTGCGGCCTTACTTTCGAAAAACGTGTTCCAACAGTTGGAATATCCGGCTCCTTCTCACATTTTTTTTCCTCAGCTATTAGGTTCTGTTTCATTAAATAGTCTATCCCTGACGTGTAACTTCTCACCCCGAGAACGGAATAACTTAAAGCTGTTGGAAACAACATCTCTTCCTGAGATGGATTTATTCGTAGCGTCTCACCTGGAGATTGCTTCAGATAAGTATTTTGTTGAATAAATACTTGTATTTGGAACAAAATTAAAATTATTGATAAAGTATGAATAATTCTTATCAGTAAAATTGAAAATCAAGTTTAAATGCTGATGTGTGTGCCTACTTGAAAATTAATTGTACTAAGTAGTTAAATTTTAGCTTCGCTTTGCCGGGCGTTACCATTTTTTATCCCCTTGGCGCCGAGAATATGCAAGCTTTCATTTAACGGCGGCGGGAATGATTTGTTTGATTACTCATTCTGGGAAATGTTTACTCTTATTTTTTATATCTTCTTTTAATATTCTATGTTCATTAAATGTTTTAATGTTTCCCCGAGATATTTTCTGTGCTCAGACAGTAACTATTACACTATCGTATTTTTTCCTTTGCAAATACTAACGGATTCAACCTATCACTAAATCGATGTAATAAGCTATCTTTGTCTATTCTTATGTTTGATTCTCGAATAAATGCACATTCTGTGTGAGTAAGTACATATAAGTGTTATATATTAATCCTCCTTTGTCAGCACTTTTCGTTCTTACAAAGACATTTCCTCCTCCAGAGCTTCGCCAAAGACTCCCGCTCAGTTCCGATGCAGAACTAGAGCACGGGAGTTACGATCATGCGGATCACAGGCCCTCCTTTTCCAAATACGAAAGCGAACTTCTGAAGAAGGACGAGGAGCCGGTCGGGATTTTGTCCGTGCTCATGACCGGCGTCACAATCTTCACCTACTGCACGGACGTCGCGTCCTCGGTCGTCTTGTGCTACTGGTTGTTCGATGTCAGACGCTGGTGGTGGTGGATGTCGGTTACGCCACTCATAATATCTCTGCTCACCGTCAATGCATTCAGCATGCGGTGGTATATACATGATTCTCAAGAAAACAAAGAACATTTGCTGCACGCGAGCCCTGGTCACTGGGTGATGAGAGCGGCCTTCCACATAATACTTCTGGGACCGCTGATCAGGTGAGTAAATAAGAAATAAATATTTGATTATTTAATAGCTGATAAAAAAATTTATTTTACGTTTGACATGTTGGAATTTAGGGAGGGATGCAGCTGAGTTTTTTAAAATTAAGAGCCAAAATGTCTCGTTGCTTTTGTTTCACAAACCTCAAGAAACAGAATGTTGCCATTATTGAAAAAGGAGATAAAATTTGAAAGGGTTTTCTGCAGTTGGGTGTGAGGTGATACAATCAACAGGCCTCAATAACAAATAACGGAATCTACTATTACTAGGCACGAATATAGGGAGGACAAAACACAGCCGAGACGTACACAAGCAATAAACAACAATTTCTGCACACAGATCAACAATGAGAAGTTGCTGGAAGCTCCCAGGGGCAGAAAACTTGTTCGACAAATAACTTGAGAGGAATTCAAATGACTTCCGCTAGCTTGGTTTCACGGTTTTTAAACCTAGTTCCAACGACCTGTCGAATCTTCAGGCGAGCCACGCCTTCCCTCGTTTTACTCCTCTTGCGGTTTCTTGGGGTCATTTGATGCCTGGACACTTGACCGATAATTTGCGGGATGCTTCACTTCGCATCCACAGGCATCAAAGACCCCAAGAAACCTCCAGAGGGGTATAACTAGGGAATGCCTGGCTCGCCTGAAGATTCGACAGGTCGTTGGAACTGCGCTTTAGAATTCCCTAGACAAGTTAGAGTAAGATCTTGAAAGATTACTTTAAACAGCCTCCTAATGAACTTATCACCACTGATTCCTGAATATTTTAAAATCTTTCCTTTCTTTTCTTTTTTGACAATTTTTTTTAAAATTTGTAGTTGGTAATAGAGTTTTCTCAAATATTAATTCATTTTTTTAAATTTGATTCATTTTTAATTCTTTAAATAGAGTTTTAGCAGTTTGTAAGGAAACTTGAAATCGACAGGCAGTTGCTCGATCGTTAAAATGCGAGGATTTCATTATTTTCCATTTGAAAGTGAAGAATGCGAGTTCAATTCTTGCGAAAATCAATCATTTTTTTTTATAAATTACTTATATTAATTGTTATTATTTAATAAAAAGTAAAGAAAATAAAAAATTTCTTTGTCGATCTAAGTAAGAATTGACTAAAAATTTTTGTATATATATATTACTCGTTTTCCACAGGTATTCTGAACTATTTCTGTACGGCTTGCACACATGCGACAGGAAGGATCCCAGGCGTGACCAGTACCGGTTAATGTTTCTGCAGGAGGACAGAGATATTTCCATGTTAACTCTGGTGGGGAGTTTCATCAAGTCTGCTCCAGTGCTCGTGTTGCACATGTACATTTTAGTGCAGAGCAGAATACCACTCAACACACCTACGAGTGAGATAATTTTCAATGACTTCCGCTAGCTTGGTTTCACGTCATGAACATATTTAGATGTAAAAGGTGATAAATTATTAGCCTACATAAAGGGCATTGTGATAGATTGTCCAAGACCGACCAAATAAGAGAGTAGTGTAGCAAAATGGTTCCTTTATTTACGGCCTTATATACCTACAATTTCTTTGTTGTTCTTAACTAAGTTAGTATTATTTACAAAAATCAAATAAGTTCAATGGCGAAGTAGTTCCTCGATTAAATCAGAAAATAAATCACCAAAAAACAACTAACAGGCTGCTAGGCTCTAAATGGCTACGCCAGGTCCAGAAAACCACCGATATTTATCTAACGGACCTTAACCCAGAATTTCCGAATCACACAGAGCTTCTCCAAAATCAGGAACAGCTTTTCTGTTCTCCGAATTCTAATCCAAGGATGGATTGAATTAGAATTCGCAGGACAAAATGCACTTTCTCTCTTCCTCACTGGAAAAAAATACTGCATATTATTTCCATCAAATATCCACCTCCGGTTTTCCCATTGGAGAACTTGAGTTCCATATCATCCAATAGCTGCTTAGAAACAATTTCGCATTGGTCTCCACTCGATCGTGGGAGTGTCTGTTAAGAAATCGTGTAGCTGAATTCTGTGAAGAATTCTTCATCTTTGTAACCGGTCGCCTTTCGAACATAATCAATTTGCATCTAACACCGACTAAAGTGCTTTCGGGTTTACCACTTAATGACGATGGTTCCATGTAATTGATGATTTTTTGAATACTTGAGAAGTCTGTTCATAAGAAAAAGTTTAGCATCTGAATGGTTTGACGTTCTTCGCCTTTTAAAATATGATGGATCTATTTGAAACGACTGGACATACATCTATGTTCCCACACTTGGACAGCAACAAAGGACCTGACCAGGTCCACAGCTGGCGGTCCGTATGCATTTAACTGTATGTAGGAAAATGGGTGACGTTGCCTTTGGTCGGAATGTCAAATAACGCGTGAAGAAAAAGGGGAAACGTTACAGTATAGGTGTAAATAATCACACTTTAACATCTGGATAACTTTTAAGAAAAAAAATACAATTGAATATGTCTAAGACGGACATTAGGAGGCAACCGATAATGCCGGTCCCATTAGAAATAATTTTAGTTGCCATTTATTTAGTATTTAAGAATCCATTAAAAGGCTGGTTGTAATATTCTCTCCTTAAATTTTAGTTTTTAAGATAACATGGTGCATTATTTTATTTATTTATTATATTTATTTTTATACTATAAAAACAACCGATTGTATAATTAAGTTTCCATTCCTTTCGTTTGGGAACAAAATTTGATACACATCAATAGAAATATTGATAAGTCCGCATAATAAATTTAATTCACCTAAGCATTTGCCATTTTCATTTACAGTTTTAACAAATACACAAACAGATAGTCACTGACAGATCATCAATCCATTAATGGATTGTCTATGAATCAATCCAACGGTTCGCATGTTACAATTATAATTCAAGCTATAATACAAATCTACAATTCTGAAGGTAAAAACAAATGCTGAATTTAATCTCTTCGCTCCCGTTCAAAAAATATAAACAAAATCTATATTTTTGTTGCCAAGAATAAAAATCAAATTTCATTAATCTATATCATTGCAATTGAGTTATCTTATTCGCAAACAAATAAATTGTAGTAATTCTAAAGGATTTTTTCGGAAAAAATTAATAAGTTATCTGGAAAGATATTGTTTTCTAGAATATTTCCAAATTTTTATATGAAAACCAAATTTTCATATTTTTATATGAATTTTGGTAAAGAGCAAAGAAACCGATTCAAAGAAACTACTCATCAGAGTAATACTTTTTTTAAAGAAGCCATGGAAAAACCAATTCATAAGTTTGTTGAAGAAAAACTTCCAAATCCAAAGACACTGGAGGCATAATTTTTGTTATTTGAAGCAGCAAATAAAAGAACAAAAAACTTAGATTGTTGTTGATGCCATCAAAATTTCAAAAACAAGGTCAATACTAGTGAGCAAGTATTGACAATTTCAGACAATAATTTGTTCAAAATAAGAATAAATTATATTCATATGTAATCCTTAATGTTTTATATATATATATTGACTTTCAGTTTGGTATTGATTAATTTTTTTGTTATTTTATATAAATTAGATAAAATGTATTTTCTTATTCTATTTTTTGACCAAAATCGAAAACCGGCCTTTTTTAGATATATAGAATTTGGGAACTGTTTTTTTCCCCTTCTTCTTCTAAACATTATATGTTAGAAAGTAAAAGAAACATCGATCTTTAATTCTTAAAGTCAATTTTGCACCCTCTACTTACAGCATTCATGGTATATGCCTTCCTTGCCTCTTCCTAGTTACATTAACTAACCGAGCCGAGATCAGGTATAAGTATGGCACAGAGCCAAATGAGAGTAAACGGTTCAATCGGCATAAGGCGTGTCTATTTTTACTCCATAAAAGTGGGAGTAAAAAAAATCTAGTTACAAATGATGATAGATTATTGAGTCGTTTGTCTTTAGTTAAAAGAAAGGTTTGTATTTAAATACTAGGTCCTCCTTAATACTTTTTTTTTCATATCAATTTTTAGAAATTTTTAACTGCTTTTTATGCATTCTTTCAATATCTATTTCACTTATTGATTTACAAGTTAAAGGAAATCGCATATTTTATCTCTTGTCAAAAGGAGTTACTATTCTTTGAAACAATCATCAGTACAGATCAATGCTCCTTTGTTGCCAAGAGATAAAAAAGTAAAACAATTGTTATTCTCTGAATATATCAATTTCAGTTTCACCATAAGCAGTTTTCATTATAAGAATAAAATCTTTGGCTTGATTATTTAATTTATCGAATATAGTAAAAAAATCTTTTTAAAGTGCACTTAAATAATTAAAGATGTTTTTATTCTCCGAATCGCCATTTTTACAACACAGAATAAAAAAAAAAGAAGAGAAATACGAATAAAAAAATAAGTAAAAACTATCGATAATGGTCTCTACAAAACGTTCTCGCGCTCTCTCTAACAAAGACATTATCCAACAGAAAGCCTTCCGTGTCACTGCCGAATAATAGTAACGAAATATTGATCTTTGGGGTGTAGCATTTTAATTGAGCCTACCGTGTGATGTTTGGCGAGTGTTTGGCGATAAATCCCTAATAGTATTAGCGGTTATTAGTATTCGAAAATCGGGTTCTAATTTAGATGTATTTTTCTAATCAATTGAAACAGAAATTAATATAAGGCTATACTTGTAACCACAAAATCCAGTATTTAATTATATATATATAAATCGTTGAGTTTACATCTTTCTGAAAAAACGGACGGACAGAAGTGTGTCGACCCCCATGTTACATATGACTTTAAATTTGATAGGGGTTTACACTATTAATGTTAAATCTATGTACAGAGTTTTATCTGTAAAACTCTTGCCATTATCATGTTAACATATATTCGGACAGCCAAAAAGACAGACTATTGCTCAGAATTTTATAGAAAGTTACAAATTTATTATAAAGACCGTTTGGAGGATGCATATTTTGCCCTAGGAACGAACTTGAAACATTAAGTTTTATAGCCGAGTAACATAGCCATTATACAAAAGTAATTACTTGTGTACTGATGACGTTATCTGGCTTATAAAACTTTCAAAACATATTTTCCTACCAGTGAGTCAGTGGTGAGACGAACGATACTAAAGCCCATTTGAGTTGGTATTAGTGATGTTGGCTGTTGTATTTAATACACCTAATGACTTTTGCTGTCGTTAGAGGGCATCACAACAGCTGTACGAAGGCTGCTTATTCAAGATTGCGCGTGATCAATGTGGGTGAAGGATTTGCGAGTGGATCGAACTCGCAACATTTGGGTTTGTACTGAGTAACATAGCCATTAGACAAAAGTGATACTCATGCCCGATGGATGTTATCTGGCTTATGAAACTTTCACCACAACTGTATACCAAATTTCAAATTTCATTTGCCCAGCTAAAAGCAATTTTGAGTTATTTTTGTCACAAACTGACAAATAAACGAACATTTTCCAAAAATGTACTTTTCAAACTCAGAGGTCTAAAACGTGAAGATTCGTCAACATCTTGAGATAGGATTTTTTCACGCTTACTATACTTTCGCTATGCTTCTCACCTTACCCTACTAGCACACAAATATTGTATAATATTGTATGAAATTGATCAATATTTGCAATATTGTTTTATATTGTGGAATATTGTTTGATATCATATAATATCTCATAATATTATACAATATTGTGCAACAGACTGTGCTACCTGAGTAACACACATACATTGTACAATATTTAACAATATTCACAATATTTTATAATAGTATAGAATATTGAATAATATTACACAATATTATACGAGGTTGATCAGGAGAGAACATCACCTCCTTTTCGCCAAGGAGATTTAGCGCCAAATATGGCAACCCGATGTTGTTGTTAAAGGATATCTTCCTCCGGGGGACAAGACACAGGAGCGCGGTGAGTTGGAGATTTTGAAAAATACGCCAAAGGGGTGATGGTCAATTCGGTCACATACCTTATACGATATTGTTTTACAAGCTGGGCTTCTTAAGTATACGAGAAAATAAAAAAAACAACATCTTAAGTACATAAAAGTAAAAATTTATTCCATTTTTACTTTATTGAGAATAAAAAATGTAAATAATTTTTTTTTATTATAGCCCGAGCTCAAGCGGTGACTCTTGTTTCTGCTCTCGTGGAATTATCCCTGGCTCAAAGTGCCTACCACAGGGCCCGACGTCGTGCCACTCCTTTGAAACAGAACATGACGAAGATCGGCACGGCCATTCAGTTTTTCAGCCACTGCTGCGTCATAGCGTCCAGGGTCATGGCGCTGGCGGCCTTCGCCTCCATCTTTGGACACTGGATTTTTCTATTTGTTGGGATCCACTGGGGCCTGATGACAGCTTGGCTCATGTGTCTTAGAACATCCTTCTGTGTCAGCTCCACAGGCCAACCCCGACCCTTTGAAGAGTTCATATTTAATATCGTTGTCGGAGTCATTTATGTTTTCTGTTTCGTGAATGTCAAAGACGAACCAACTAGGTATGAAAACTTTTTTTTCTCTCATTTTAGATTTTTCTAAAAGTATCCTCAAATTATTTCATTGTTATTGTTACTAATGGCAATTGCCATGGGCAATCCCCCTGATGCATCAGCGGATTTAAGCCGGAATAAGCGTCTCTTGTTTGAAGTAGCGCCAACTAGGGCCAGAATTATGACTTTAGCTACACACTCATCACATTCGCTTGCACAAATCCTTTTTACAGGGAGCTATATTCACACGCCTTACAGATTTAACATAGAAGAAAAACCCTGCCCTGACCGGGACGCCCAGAACACGAGGAAGACGCGCTACGTCTGTGCCAGGACGCCAGCCTCTTGTGGCTTTGGTCAGGGTCTGACTAAGGCAGGGGCATACGGGAAAGTTGCTCCGGCCCCCACTTATGTGGGGCCCCCAAATTGAATAGAAATTTCATTTTACGTTTTTTTTTCTTTAATGAATGTTCTTCATAACTAAAATATTAAAACAGAGGGGAATCCAAAGAATATTTTGCCATGCCTCCCAACTAGGCTTAGTCGGGCCCTGGCTTTGGTTACTTTATGTAAATAAATAAATTGTAAATAAAATTCCGACTTTTCTGAAACCGTGCCACGTCGCTGGCATAAAACTATTCTGAAACCGGCAAATTATTTCATGAACCTATAAAACAATATCTCATCCCTATTAGCATAATATATTTTACGATATATCCACGACATTGTCCGACATTCTCAATATCGGTCAATGTCATTACGATATTGTAATGATGCTGTTCGTTATTTTGAGCTAAGAGGGACAAAAAGAGCTTACGAAAATTTACGGGAAACTGAGGAAAGTATTAATTGGAAAGAAAAATTAAAGGAGGTAACTGGCTATTTTTCCTACAAACAAAAGAAATGCCCTGAAATATCCTTGCGATATCTTTACGATGTTGAAAATTATTTCAAATATCGAACAGCATTGTAGATATATCATGCAATATCTTGTGATAAAAGTAATATGCCATCCTTTTAAAATTAAATCTAATGAAAGTTAGGCGTTACCTCCAAATCGGTATTATCATGCTATTCTTTGGAAGCCACCTTCGCTTCAGCAAATAAAAATCAAAAATGCGTATTTTTGAAGCGTATTTGAAACCAGATGGAGTGACCCCTCAACCCCCCCCCTTTTATAAATGTTGGAAATATCTAATAATTTTGGGCATAGGGAACTTCCCACCATTGAAGAGAAGATCCAGGTCCCAACTTTTCATGTACCCTCTAAGGTGGTGAGAACCAATCACCATCCCGAAAGAATCTCATCCGCATTTCGAGGATGAGAATCTTCCCGGGGGGGATGAAAATATCCATACAAGATATTGGTCCAAAAATGATTAAATCATGGTGGGTATCAATTTGAATAGCGGCATTACATCAAACGAATAAAGATGACGCTTTCAATCTTCCCAATAAGTTGCATAGAAATACAGCTAGCAATTAACTTCTTTTTATATATATATATATAAGTGAAGAATGTGTACCCTTCAAAATTTAATGGAAATCTATAAATTTAATATAAATACTTTCGATCTTGAGTTATCATATATTCACAGATAGAAAATAGATAAAATTCCAAAAATTCGTTTTCATACTCTAGATTAGGGGTTCTCAAACTTTTAGACACTGCAACCCCCTTTTTAGACTAAGTAATTTGGAATGAAAACTACAGCAATAAATTAATTTTCTTTAAACTTTTTTTTCCACATCTCGCGAACCCCCTTTTGAGAACCCCTGCTTTAGAGATTCGTGAAAATCTCAAGTTCGAATTAAGGCCATTATTTGGGGTGGGTGAGGAAATGAATATAAATAGTTCTGAAGAAATTTATTAATTTAGAAATATTTAAAATTCAATTTAGTTATATTTAAAATTCAGTATGCATAAAAAGTTCTTGTGAGTGTAAAAAGTTATTTCATTCAGAATATTATTATTATTCCCAATTCTGTATTAACTATATGGTGTGCATTTAAATTCACGCTTAATGCTCCAACAGGTGGAAATACGCAACTTATTATTTCATCATCTGGATAGAAAATCTGGTCCTGATTCTTCTGTGGTACCTCAGAGCAGATCCTGATCTCTGGTTTAGGATTCCTTTGCTGAACGCCGTCATTCTTAGTTTAGCGGTTGGTCTGACTTTTCTTGTGCTCTACTATAGATACCTGCATCCGAATAAAGCTACGAATATTCTACAAAAACGTTAGGGATTAACTAATTCCTTCATGCATTCATATTTTGTTTTGATGATGTATTATAAAAAGAAGCTCTCTTTTCAAGTATAGACTTTTGTTGTCGTTGTTGTCGCATTTGTGTTGTGTAAATTTCAATGTAATTATGAATTAAAATGTTATTAAAATAAATTTAAAAAATAAAACTATGCTAAATTTATTAATGTTAAACGAGGAAGAAAACTTGTCATATGTTTCAAGTACTTGTATAAACATCTCGACTTCTATCAACTATTTACGAAAATAACGAATTAATTTAAAAATATAACGTCATTTCAGCTCATATTTTTTGTTTACGATATTGTTATGAAAATTCTCACAAGGATGATGCGAAGATGCAAACTTTATTGTCTAAGAAAAGGTGGATATGTATACGTAACACGAAGCTATAGAACGCGCGTCAAAAAGAAAAGACACTATCTCAATCTTAACCAACTAACGTAGCTCTTTCTCCGTACTGATTTCCCTCTCGTATTTAAGCCCCGCCTTATATAGCGTCCCACGAAAATGGGAGGGGCAAACCTCGGAAACTGCGCTCGTTTCGAAAAAGTGTGGAACTTTCACCAGCATTCTGTAGGAACAAATCTTTATTTATCAGCTTCTACTACACATTGTAGCATGCAGTAAAAACCTTTAGAGACCTCATTATATCCTTACCCTACTTGCATCACCAAATTAATCTATCTTCTGTTATAAGTCCCAGTAGAATGGTCTTTTCTCACTGGCGTACCATTCCATTACAATTAATTTTATACAATTAAACTATTTACAAATATTACAATATTTACACAAAAATTAATAAATTTTTACATTTACACATCCTTTTACACTAATAATTACACAACTACACTAATTTACACAAAATTCATTGCGATATATAAACTATTAAGCACAGTGTTAAGAATCTGTTAACTTAGTCTCATAAGAAAGTAATATTTACAAATTTTTTTGAAGGATTCTGAATGTATTATTCAATGCCCTGCGACCAATTGGCTACAAAAATTTACGATTTTGGAAAATTCAAAAATTATTGATTAAATACAAGAATCGCCGCAGTTTTTATGACATATTTTAATGATAATTGTGTTACAAATAATCAGTTCGAATTATGATCTATTAGTAGAATAGAAATCAATTTTCAATTAAAGAGGAGGCTTGTATAAATGATGTGATGATATGGTAGAGTTCTATTGATAGATAAAAGAGGGTAATACACTGAAGTAGCAAAAAAACTGGTACACTTATCTAATGTCGCCTAGAGCCCCCACGAGCGTGCAGAAGTTTCGCAACACGGCGTGGCATGGGTTCAATTAATTTGTGAAGATATTCTGTAGACAGTTCCCACCATGATTCTTGCAAGACAGTCCACAAAGCCATAGGATTAAGAAGTGGTGGACATCTCCTAGGGACGAAAAATTGCAAACCACTCCAGATATGGTTGGTAATGTTCATGCCATGAGAATGAGGTGGCCAAGAGAGGGAAAGAAATTCAGAAGAATGCTCCGTAAGCCACTCGGTGGCTACTGTAGACTTATGGGGTGGCGCATTATCCTATTGGAATTATCCATGTCCATCAGAATGCACACAGGACACCAATGCATATAGAGGGTCAGAAAGGATGTTAAAATCCGACTGGCCTGTCATGGGTATACACACATCAATGGTCCCATTTCATACCACCTGCACATGCCCCTTACCTTCACACACACAACACACAACACCGCTTCATGCCCCTGCGGCTATAACCACCTGGTTATTTAAACAGGGTAATGAGCATGAAGTGGAAGATATAATGAAAGTGACTGTTGTTAGACGTCACACAATTATCGGTTAGAATTTAATAATAATAGGGGATTTTAGTTTTGAATTAAAGAAAGCTGAAGACTGCGAGCTGTTTGAAATTTAAATAGAAAGTGGCTTTGTCTTATTAAGCTAGCTATTGGGGATAAACTGAAGACTTATGATAATTCACAAAAACATACCTATAGTTTGTTTGACATTACAAATTTCTGAGAAATATTGTAAAAATACGAAAGAAAAATTTAGAGACGAGGATAGAAACAATAATAAGAAAGAAAAACTCAAAAAATACAAATAAAGGCTATGCACAAACACAAAAATAACAGAAAAAAGGTATGGGTTTGTAGAGCTACTCTTATAGATAGTGTTCTTAAAGTTTAAACAAATCACTGTTTTCTTCAATGTGGCGAATCATTCGAATTTTCATCCTGGATCCTTGGGAAGAGGCAACAGTACGGAACCAAGCACGTTCTAGTTCAGGTGTTGGCTTAGTCATATGGAAGGAGGAAGTCAGCAAACATTCTGTTGCGTAGTGGATCGGCTTAGCATCAAGATTTCCGCAAGGGCAGGAAGCCTTAGGGATCAGGTTAAAACGTCAGAGATATGAGGGGAATGGTTTACCTTCACACAGCCTCAACCAGCTTTAACAGTTCCTTGTAAGCATGAGAAATCCATAGATTCATGGAATTTTTTCCACAATCGTATACAGCCATCCACCAGACGTATTCAACAAACAAGTCCCTATATTACATGTTATATTCGTCTATTAAAAATGTTATTAAAATTCCAAGTAATTTAGAATATTTTCATTAGATTGATTTAGTTATATTAATAACCCATTTGGAAGCTAGACGTGGTAAGTTTTGGGATGTACCTCGCCATTTTGAGCATCGTTCAGAAGACGAAGATGAACCTGAACTGGTACTCCTTCATTGAAATTTCAGCGCAACATAAAAAACACATGATTCGCTCCCAACATCAAATTTTGCTTTAACTTGATTTCAATATACGATGATATCCAGTGGAATCTGTTATTGACTTGGAATTCTATAACTTCGAAGCTGCGGTGTGTATATGCGTGCGTTCGTGAATAGGTTTGGGTTAAAGTTAATTAAATTTTTTACAAATTGTAATAGTGCGAGGAACCAATATTAGAATGCTACACCAAAGAGAGAACTGCGCTATCTTTAACATTTCTGTAAAATTTATTTTTTATGTCAATATTTAAAAAAAACAATGAATATAAATTGAGATGCATGGAAAGTAACGACAGAAACAGTTTATGATCTCACAAAGTCTTTTAACCCCTTAACAGGTTTGCCAGTACGCTGTACGTACATCGATTTATCGAATTTTGATAGTTGTAAACAAAAAAATAAATCATTCATAACAATTATAATTCAATAGTGAAATGAGTTCGAATACGTAGATAAGCCAAGTATTCCATGGATTTCCATTTTAAATCAAAATAAGAAAATATTCTCAAAATAGTAGGTGTCATCTTATTAGATAGTAAGGAGAATAAACCGGTCAAGGGATTAACTTGAATGTAATAGTTTCTGAAACAAAGAATACAATGAATTTTAGAAAATGTAATTTATCTTCAAATGGCAGATATTCTCTTTATTATATTTAGATCGAAATGAAAAAGAGTAAACAATTACGCCTGGAGCGTTAGAACCTGGAGCATATATTGAGTTGTGCAATATCAAATCAGGCCCAAAAATAACTTTTTTTAGCCATTTGCTCTCTTTAAGATTTGGGGAACTTAGAATTTCCCAGAGCAGCCTGGAATTATTAATTTTTTCCCCACTTATATACTAATTATTTATCTAAACTGATTTTTTGTGAAAATTCTCCTAAACTGAAAAAAATCCCTCAATCAAAAAAGGCTCAAATCTATTTTAGCTTCAATTTTCAAAGATTTTATGGATATTTTATTAGCAATGTTTTATTAGTTAGAATTTAATATAATAGGTCAAATCGGAAAATCCAGATATTTTATAACAAAGTAAATCTTATGTTCTATTTATACATTTTATTCATACCATTGTTTTATGTTGAATTCATATCATTTGCAATGACTTAGCAATAGACATTTTCTCGAGAACTAAAGTCAAAATAAAACCCTCCGGCGTCGCCCACCAGAACCCCAGGTAGCACATCCTGTTGTATAATATTGTACAATATTGTGGGATATTATATGATATCAAACAATATTCTACAATATTAAACAATATAGCGAATATTGTTCAATATTGTGCAATATTTCTGTGCTACTTGAGACAGAAGTAGTGTTTCAGGAAATTCTCTGAATCTCGACCGTAGCAGACAGGATCAGATTATTCTTACTCACTTATTCAGTGGGTACTTTAGAACTGTGAACTATCCTGAAGTGCTTTGAAGTCGGTCCCAAATGCTTTACGGAGGTGGTTACATCAGATCACATTCTCATTTGTCTGCGTCTCATTTACAATCCATTGTCGATATTGAATATCTTCAAGACACAATTTTAGACTTTATATAACTCTGCTGTTCTTGGGATGTGCAACCACAAACAACATGGCTTAGCAAACCTAAAAAATATTGGCATTTGGCAGAATTATCGATATAGTGACTATGTTTCTGTTTTCAATATATTAGCTTCACTAAGCAAGTAATGTCATGAAAGAAAGAAAAAAATACCATAAATAATATAAACTGGAAAAATTTATTGCTGCCGAAGAAAACTGATTGGACAAATAAAATGTTGCACCTTTTTTAAGTATTGAGTAAAATTAGAATTAAAGAAAACCATCTGAGAGGCGAACATGTATTTGTTGCATTATCCGAAGGTCCATTGTGGTATAAAATAGGTTTAAGTAATCAAAACAATCAATAAATCAATAAATGTAACAACCCATTAAAATTTTCACTCTTAGTATTGATTTGTTAGACGAATGACTAAAACCAATCGGCAAAACGCGAGCATCTGGTTCATTTTCTCGTTATATTCGTTATTCTGCCAAAGTAATGCAAACTTCAGATTGAATATGGACGGCAACAGAATCAGGTGTCAGATATTCTGCAAACTTAGCTGTTAGTCCCAAGTCGTCAAATTTTGATTTAAATAATCAATATCTTTAGTATATAGCCCTTCATATCTCTTTACCGAAACAACGAAAATAAAAAAAAATCTGTTTAGAACCTTAATTTCTCGTGACACAAGGCCGGTAATGACAAAGAGCCAGTTGATGCCCTGATGCACATTTTCACTATCCAAATATGTAGAATGTACCATGTCCATTTAGAGTAACTGGTTAAAAATCCTCTTATCCTATAGATTTATTTTGTGGGGTATTTCAATCCCCTAAAATATTGTTTTGCATCCTGATATCATTGCCTTTATTTCATCATTTTCTATAATTATGTTTTTATCATGCAAATAAAATAAAATAATTATTCAAATCAAAGTTCCACGCTTATCATCTCAAATAAGGTGTTATTTAATTTTTCTATTCGTTTATCTACTTTTCCTACCTAAAAAAAGAAAAAATCGAAAAAAACAAACAAACAATCATTTGAGAAGAACAATTTCCCAAAATTTGGTTTTGTATAACTACATTCACCTTTATGCGTAAAGATACAGTGCCTTTTCAAAATGCTATCGAAATAAATTTTGAGGGAACATTTACAAACAACATTACTTAAATAAATAAAAGATAGAATTAATAATAAAAATTCGATAAAAATTAAAAGTTTACACAAAAAACTACATACATGCATTAGCATCTATATGCTATAGAACTACAAAATGACTTCCTTCACCATGAAATTATAGAATCTCATTTGCCTGGCACTTCCACTACAGAAACTTTTATCAAATAAAGGAAAAACACTACATTCATATTACAAAATCGCTTAAAAACTTCAAATAGATTGGCATTAACCCATCGAGCGTCGGCTGTCTAGCGCAAGTTTGTTCTTAAAACGGCGGCGGTCAAAATAAAGGTTGAACACAATTTACAAGAGAAGAAATTGTCAGGACGTTCCTAAACCGGCATGGTGTGTTTTGCTTTCCCCCGAGCAGTAACAGCGGGGGGTAATCTACCCCGCTTTTTAACAATAATACCACCCGAAATGCGAGGAATCGTGTGTCCCAGGGAACAGAGTGACAATTTGAGTCGTAAATCTGTCGAAGCACGACAATTACCGGGCGGTTTTTCAGATAAGAATTTGTTTTTCTCTCTGAGAACTAAGATCTTCTCTTTTAATTTGTAATGTTTTCAGAAAATATAATTTGTTCAAAAATAAATTTAAAAAATCCAGCAATATGATTTTATAAATTTGTGTAAAAAATTGAAAAAAATGTTTAATGAATTATTTAGAGGAATTATTATTCATCAAATTGCATTACGAACATAATACTTTCTTTTTGCCAACACTCAGAGAATCTTACTTAGTTTTTCCCGATATTTAGTTTTAAGCATTTTGCTGGCATATTTGGCATTGGAAATTAAAATAAAAGGATATATATGGTACACTGATTAAAATAGAATATAAAAAATTTATTAATATTTTTTAATACTTAATATTAAAAATACTACGTTCATTTTTGAAAATATATAGCTGTTATCAAAAATTTTAAAATAAAAATGTGGAAATTTTTTTCAATTTTTTTTAATAAAACAATCTTTTGTCAATGTATAGCAAGTAAATATTTTAGTAATAATATGTTTATTAAAATATTATTAATTTGGATATTTTTGACTTATTATCTTATTTTGAAATAATTAAGATGTAAGTTGAGATAATAAGTTTTTAAAGTTAATTTTAATATTGAAATAAGAAAAGATAATAAAGCATCCATTTGTGAAAATGGCTTATATCGTTTAAAAATTATCATTTCATTCTTATTTTTAGTAGGTGAATATTTTGAATGTCAATTTATTATATCATTCTTAAACGTCCCAATTATTTGTAAAAATTACTCACAGTTTGCACAGTAATATTTTCATAAATCCATGCATTTCTCTGCCAACAAATATTGCTAAAAACCTTTTCTTTATTTAACTTACGCAATGGAATCAAAATTTCAATTGTATCCACTTTATTAAATTACAACATTATGAATTTTTGTGAAACTTCATAAATTGTGAAATCTTGTAGATAAAAAGGAGACAGCTGCAAGTATCGACCAATTAAAAATTACCCCTTTCAGAACGTTTCTTCCATGTTCATCGTGCTTGGATAATTTCAAAAATTTCATTTACAATATTTCTCTGCATGTGAATTTCAAAAGATGGATGCTCAATAAAATAATAATAATAAACACTTTAGAGTACGTAATCATATCTTCAGCAAAAACCGTGAGTGAAAAATTAGGTTTTTAGTTCATTGAAATAATAAAAATAATTGCTGCACATTTTAGTCCATTAATTAAAACAAACAAAAATTATAGATATTAATGAATCTATAATAGTTTTGCCAGTTTGTGAAGGATGATCAGAGTTTTTCATTTAAGTGATTTTTACTTCCAGTCATAAAACTCAGATGGAAGAAAAGTGGCTTAAAAATGGCAATACAAAAATTTGAATATTGTGCTAAATCATAATTAATTTATATATAAAGATAAATACAGAGGATCGTGAATTTTTTATTATAGAATTAATTGGTAAAATCTGGGTTTGGGAATCATGTTGCTGTGGTAAAGCAGCAAGTTATTGGTGGTCTAGTCATAGATGTATCATCGGAGTTCTCTTGATGTTAAAATCTTCTTATCATTTGTAATTATTTTTTTATCAAAGCAAAAATAATATTCACAAATATCTTTTAAAAATTTAAAAGCTAATATTTTCGTAAATTATTAATTCTTAAAGCATGTTAAAAATTTTAATTAAAAATTTTCCGGTGTAACTCTAAAAAAAATAAATTAACTAATTGGAAATTTGTGTATTAATTTATCTAATTGAAATATATTTTACATCAATCGTGCAGATAATAAAATTTTTATTTTTCGCTTACAGATTTTTGTTGATGCCAAAAAACCTCATCCCAAAAATAATGCCATGTGTTCTGGCATGATAAAAAGGTCTTTCACATGAGGGCAAAGGGATCTCTAAATAAATCCGTTATCACTTTTATTTGCCTCTGCTTTCATATTGGTCACATGGTCAAATTCTAATTCCTCATTGGTATTTTTATAACAGTTTGACTTATGTAATCATTCAATAGGATTCTTATTTTTAGATTTTAATTCCAAAGGTTATTAATTTTTCCTGGCTATAATTTTCTTTTTGAAAGGTCTAGAAACTCGAGTGAAGTGCACTGCTTAGGGAACTTGAGTTGACCTTACGAATATTTTTTAATTAAATAAGTGTTGATTACCTTTATGAAATATATATCATCAAGCTTTTTTATTATATTACTGAAATTTACTATTGATATCTTGCACTAAATTTAATTAACATTATATTTATGCGAAAATTGTTGAGCTTAATATGGATTTAAATTCTAACGATTCTGACTGTGATGAATTAATTTTATCTTCTGAAGATTAATACTCTAAATCGGAAAGTGAATCTGATGATGATACTTTAAATGCAGCTCGCTGTAGGTGTCCTATTGGCTGGCAAGGACCTTCCAATGCTCCTCCAAATTTTCAATTTACTTCGACTCTTAGTATCAGTGCATGGGTAAAAAAATTTCCCTTGGGATTTAGATGATTCGATGATGTTTTTCAGAATTTTTTTTCGTAACACAGTGATAAATTACATTATGAAAGAAGCAAATAAATGTGTTGAAGCCTTTTTCAACAAATCCAATTTGACAACATCCTTGAAAGTATTAAATTGGAAAAATACAGATATAAAAAAAACTACATCTACTTTTTGGTTTCCTTTTACGGCAAGGAATAATGCTCAAATCTGCTGAAACATGGTACTATAGTATAAGATCTATTTTAAGCACAACTTTCTTGTTATTTTATTAGGCTTAAAATTTCTTCTAGACGACATTTTAAAATATTTATATGGTACTGATTATCAGCAGCAATGTTACAGATATATAAAAACACTGTAATTTTTAATTTTTAATTTGTAATGGCATTTTTTTACTTTAATTTTTAAGCATGCATGTAAATCAGTACTCATGATTAAGTTCTGAATTCGCAGCCTTGTAATAGGTTTAAATAGAATGTATGTAATTCAGCCTTTATTGCATTTGTTTAATTTCATTAATATCTAAGACTAACTTTGTTTTAATGCAAAGTATTAATTGTAATTGGATATTTATTCATTAATAATTATTATTAATATTATTAATTATTATTAATATTATTGAGTATTAATATTATTCATTATTATTAATATTATTAATTATTATTAATATTATTGAGTATTAATATTATTCATTATTATTAATATTATTAATTATTATTAATATTATTCATTATTATTAATTATAATTGGACATTTACTCATTTCATTATTCAAAGCAATATGAAATTCAATAATCGAATTTTGTTGAATACAAATAAATGTTTATATAATAATTTTCCGTTTATTATAAACTAGCCGCATTTGGCGACCAGCCGATTCTTCAATATTTATTCGGACAAAAGGGTTCGATGAATTTTAACTAAGTCTCATAATAAGTTTTCCAGCAAAATATTTTTTAAGCTCTAAATTTCGATAGCCATATGATTCACTTGCATTATTATATAGGCCCTAATCTGTCCTATCTTTGAACTCCGCGTCTCTCTCTGATTTTCTATCAGTGCACGCAAAATTCAGTTTTAAATTAAAATTGAAATGAAGCTTCCATTAATATAAAGATTTCTTTACTCAATCTAAGTATGTCATTAAATAAAACTAAGAATTGAGAGCAGAGTAGTTGATGTTTTATGTTCACTACAGAAATTGAAAAGTTATAATTTTTTTATAATTTATAATATCTCAAAGAATTGTTCAGCAAAAATTTCCCAAATTAAATGAAACATTCAGTTTTTAATTTTATTTTTAGATGTATATAAATGATCTCAATTTTAATGATACATATTTTTTGGTTTATAAATATATTTAAAAAAATTATGGTTTCAATTCCTTTGGTCTTATACATTCATATTCTGTAAAATATTCTTAATATTTCAACTTCTCAGTAAATAAATAAACATTTTTATCTTCTTCAAATATGACTGATTTATTCAGTACTTATCTTCTTTATCAATTCTTGCACATTTAGAACAATCATCATTTTCATATTCTAGGCCAATTATTCTAGAGTAACCATGATTGGCTTCTTTAAGATCTTGATAAAGTGATCTGAAATCTCCAATTTTTATCGAATAGTTATATTGAAATTTGCATAGATCGATCAGCTTGGATAATTGATTTAGTTGATTGGAGTGCCACTTTTTTATTTTAAGGAGGACTTATTGTCTGTAGAATATTTTGTTAAATATGATTCACATAGCAGATGATATATGTAAAAATTTAAAAGTCGTAATTCATCACCATTTCTTCTCTCAATCTACTAATTTTATATTTCACTTAGAGCATTTGTTAAGAGATGTATGTCTCTCCCAAAAAAATTAAGAAATTAGATGTTGGGCTCCGATTACAGAAGATACCTTGTAGATGTTAAGCCATATTTTCCTTAAATAAAACTGTTTAATTGGATTAGTAATAAATGTATAGTAAAATATCACAGAAAACGTTTCCATGCATTTATTTCCCCAAAATACCATGTTTCATATTTGTTTCATTTTATGCGGACACGTGCCTAAAATGACATTTTTATATGTTTAATTTGGAATGATAGTTGATTTATTTTTTCTCACCTGAGAACATGATATTGTTTTGGTTAGAAAATTTTGATATCTCCGAAATATACGGGTAAATAATATTTTTATCTGATTTTATAAATTTTGCATTATTGATTTTTACGTATACTTGTTTGAAAGAAGATGCGTTTTCAAATAACTAACCTGGTTTTACCAGAATAGCTTTAATATTGCGTATGCTTAACGTTGAAAGCAGATGCATTTTTATTTCGCATGATTCATTAAAATGTGGAGATAATTTACAATCACGAAGGCGAATTCTTTGATTTGCACAATATATCTCCTTCACATAAGTAAAAGTAACAATTCAAAACATGTCTTCTTGTTTGAAAAATTTTAAAAAAAATCACGAATGCAAATATATTTTATTTCTACTTATTATCAATTGCTTTTTGTTCGTCGTTTCTTTGAAATGACGTCATCTTCGAGTTCGTTTAAGATTTCTTACTTTTTAATAAATAATCTCGCTCTCAGAAGATTATCATTTGGTGGTTTTTTAAAAATTCTTTTTCTGTTTTAACTGTCACACTTTTATAATATATTTTTATTATGTATTTTTATTCATTTTAATTCTTTAATTGAATTAATAATTTTGATATTGCAAACGATCAAGAAATTTTTTTTCTTGCATTTATTGTTTAAAAAATATCACACTTCCTATTTATTTCATTTCATATAATCACGTGATGAAAATTATATTTTTCTGTTTTGTTTTTGGTAGTAATTAACTTATTTTTTTAATCAGAACTTCTGAAATCTATTGGCAGCATATTATTATAAGCTGATTTATTTTATATCCTCGAAAAGAAAAAAAATTATTTTTATTTTATGTGAAATAAATTGTTGAAAAAAAAAAACGATTAAATTGAATGTTTAAAAATTCATTAAAAATAGAGTTTTAATTTATAGGTCAAAGCATCAGTATCATTGAAAAGCTAATTTTTTTAGCTTTAACTTGATGCAAAAATCAATTTTGTACTGTAATATTTTCGGAAGCTATAGAGAAAAAAATTCAAAATTTGGCTTATTTTTTAGTTAATTAAAATTTTATTTAAAAATAAAAAAAGGGGCTCTGACGTGCACATTCCCGGCACCCTTGGTATACATGTACCACATTTGGTAGCTGTTGGTCAAACGGTCTGGCCTGTACTTCGCCAACACACACACATTGTGCTTTATTATATATATATATATATATATATATACTTCTTTCATATACTAAACTTTTTTAATAATCCGCATTATTTCTGTGTATTTTTTTTTCATTTATGCTTTTAGTAGTCCATCACAAGACACAAAACTTCCTCTCATATGAATTTGGTTTGATTTTTTATAGAGATTTCACATATATATTTATAATAGAAATGTATATTTGAAATACATAGTTTAAAAAAATGTTTTTATATTTATAATTTTTTATAAAAATAAAAATATTTCTTTTCTTTTTTTATTATTTTCTTTATATTATAAATATATATAATTTCCAAAAAAATATTTTTTATATTTATAAAAGAAACAGTTTTTTTTTCCATCTGCCCCCCTCCTCCCGAAAAGAAAGAAAACTATGATTTGCGCAAAAGTAGTAAATAACGCATGCATTAACTTAGTAAAATAAAAAATAATATTAAACAGTAAAAAAAAGAACTATAGTTATCTAGATACATTAAATAAAAGCATTTATAAAAAGAATTAACAACATTTTTACTAAAGTTAAGTTTAAAAAGTCAACAATAAATAAATAATTATATCCAAAAATTTTCAAATTTGTCTTCCCTTGCGTAGTAAATGCTTGCCCAAATTCTACATACAAAGTTTAAGCAATAGTTACAATGACATTTATTTATAAATATTTTTGTCGCTAATTAATTGGGATGAAAACAAATTGATAAGGTTTTTTATAAATAAATATATAAGGTTTTTTTTAATTAATAAGAGTATTATTAACAGTTCAAACGTGATTTTTTAATATTTCATTAGACAAATACAGAAAATTCAAACCCGCTTTTGAAAACTCGCTTTTTTTTAATAAACTATTATACATAATTATGGCATGTAAATATGAGAGTTTCCCTATCTGTAATAAGTATAATAGTTTTTTGTTTTTTTTTGGATTCGAAATGAAATATTGAAAGAAAGAATGAAGTATACAGCTCATATCACCAATCGGTCCTGTTATCGCGAATTCTTACAAGAAAGTGATGTCCTATTCTCAGGGGGGATTTCCTATTCCCCTAATTGGAGGGACCACCCGCATTCTAACAGCCAGCGGAAACCAGAAAATGAGCTCTAACAAGCCGATCTCCCACCTCGTTTATTACACTTACGGGGGGAAAGCAATGGCGACTTTCTACGGGGAAGCCGTGTTAAGAGATATTTGCGGATGGAGACTTTCTACGTTCCTGGCGGTTTTAAAGCGACTCGTTGGAGAGGATTTCTACGTTCCTGCCGGTTTTCAAGAGACACCCTGGAGCGACTTTCTACGTTCCAGCCGCTTGAAGGGTTAAATGGAACAAAAAATCTTCAAATTTCTAACAAAATAATATTAAATAAAACCAAAAATCATTTTTAATATGCAAATACCATACAGGCTTAGGATAAAAAAGATAATTAATTAATAAAGGTGAATTTCATAAAATATCAAACAAATTAAATACATATACAAGGAGAAGTAAAATAAGTTAGATTACTAAATATAGAAATTTATGTAAAAGTAATAAAATATTGGAAGACAGATAAAATAATTGATCGATCTCAAGAATAATAAAATTAGCATGCTGCAGTTGCAAAAATGCTGAAATTCACCTTTTCACTGAAATATGTTACAACCGAATATATATTTCTATTCCAGAAATAAGGAAAATTATTACATTATCCTGTTTTGTTGCCTTATATATTTATTTTCCAAGAGTTATTTTTGCCCTGGATATTTTCTTTGCTGATAATTAGTTCCTTTATTATTCTTAATATTCTTCTGTTTTTAATGAGTTTCTTTTTTCGGAATTTATGTTTCGTGAACTGTTGAGGAGATTAACAATTTACAGATTTTAAAACATTTAAAAAGGGCGATTTTTCTATAAGAGAGGGTGATTTTTTTACGAATAAACATGTTTTTTTTCATTTTTTATAGGTAAAGAGCTCCTTAATTTTTCAATGGCATATTTCTTTCTTTTCAGATGATTCAAAAAAGGTAATTGTGCAAAAGCACAGTTTTTTTCTTCAGAATTCTCATGATACTAATCTAACTTCTAAATTTTCTATATTTTATGAATGCGAAATTTAACGCATTTGATTCCAGTTGTAGCGAAACTTTATAAGCCAGATAACAACCCTCGGGCTGAAGTGCCACTTTTACCTAATGGTCATGTTACTCGGCTACTAACCCTCTGATTGCGAGGTCGGACCTAGAGCTATCCGCATTTACCGCACAATATAACATCTGCAGAAATAGATTCAAAATCTATTATTTGTGTTAAAAACAAGACAAACCAGCTATCCTTATCCTTGAAATATTAAATATATATTGAAATCATGTCAAGAAGTGTGTAAATAAAAATCTAATATTGATTTTTAATAACTTTAAAATATAGGTGATTCAAATTTTTTGGACCTAGAATTTTAGAAGTAAGATTTTTTAAAACTAATTTTTAAATATCTTTTATGTTGCCATAGCTATTTAAAACTATTTTGAAATTATTTCGATAATTTTTTTTCTCATCCAAATTCTAACGACTATGTCAAAAACGTTTTCACATTTCATTTTTCAGCAAATGTACAACTCAACAGTAGTTTGACTGTTTTGTTTTACTCCTCGCGGCAATTTTCTTGGCGGGAATCGAGATTTGACAAATGTGATTTATTGTAATTGAATTGAATAAAACATAAGAAAAAAGATATTTTTTGAAATTCAAGACGGGATTATTTGTGCAGATGAATCTCTAATTAAAATTGATCGCTAGACAATGATGTGTAACGTTAATTGAAAGTTGATGTGCAAATTCGATTAACGTTTACAGGTACTGTGTAATAATTTATTTTCCAATGAATATATGTAAATGATATAATATTGTTTTGATTTTTTTTATACTTTTCATACAAAACTGCTTAAAAAAATATTTTCATACAAACATCGGAATAATTGATTTTTGACAATGTAATATCTCAAATATTAAATTATCGAGCATTCTGGTTTTCAATTTTGAATGTTCTAAAACTAAGACAAAACTGGAACATTGTCATCTATTAAATATGAAATATAAATAAAAGCAAATTATTAAATACTACAGAAATTTTTATATAAAAGATAATATTTTAGTATTTTATGATCATGATCATAAAATACTTCATCAATAATATGTTTGAAATTTATTTTTGCCCCCCTTTTTTTCTATTTATGTTTGCAGTCATATTATACTAATTACATGTTATGTATGATTCCTCATATTTCCATTTATATACATTTAAAAAACTGTCTCTAAATTTGATTTTTTTTGGTGATGTTTGGGAAAAAAAAAACCCGATTGTTCTAAGATATTTGAATAATATTAGATTACATCAGTTTATGTACACTGTTCATTAAAAAAAAATCAAACATAACTTGATGTGTTCTTTAAGAAATGATTAATTATTTCCTTTATGTTTCAATTTTCATCATTTCTTGTGTAAAAATATTTTCCTAGAAAATAGGAGAAAATCATTTTTATCACAAGCTCAAATTCTTGTGTATAATTCATAACTGGAATACTCAAATATGTGTGAAGAAAATATGGTTTACAGGACATAAATATGTCAAAATTTAAAAATTGATTGGTCTTGGAATAGGAGTAAATTGATACTATATATCAGATAAATGAGTTTTCATGTTTGGGTTAAAGTAAATGTTACTTTACAGATAATCACTAATTTTTTTTATTATTTCTCTTTTCATCTCTTATACTTTATTTTTTTACATCAAACGTAAAAATGTTTATGCGTAATAAAATGTTTATTAATTTTACATTTGTAGCTGTATAAACAACAATTTTTTAAATATTCTCAATTCTAACTCTAATCCAATAATTAATCTTTTAACCATTGAGAATAGACACATACTTCTACTATGGCTAATTATGTTCTAGATTGTTTACTTCTGAAATTTTGATTTGAATTTTCCTAAAAGAGGCCCATTTATTTTCTTGAATTTTGTCTGGTTAAGACTTCATATTTTATTATGATCACTAAATAAATGAATATATATTTTTTCAAATAAATCTCTAATTATGATGTCTGTATCCAAGGTAGTGTCTGTTTAGTGAATAGTTTGCTAACTGGCAATCAAGTCTAAGCATAATTCTATCTGAAACAAATATATTATTGTGATATTCAACTTAAATTTTTAGAATGGTGTTTAGGAATTCAAGAATAATCTTCCTGATGATTTTATTGTTTTAAAAATTATTAAGATAAATATATTTTGTAAATGTATTAAGATTTTCTTTTTGTGGCAAGGTCAGTTCGTTAGAAAAAGAAATAATATGCATTACCATAGAGCTATGCATTAAATGAACTGATTACATCTGAAAGTTTTACATCTTGTTAGATTGTTATAATTTTTTTATATAATTTTTCTTTTTAAATTATAGGAATGAACATTTTTAAAGCTAAACATTGCATTTTCAGTTTGGATTATTGAATATTATATGGGATTTGCTCCCTTTTCTTAACATTTTTTATATGGTGTCCCAATCATCTGTTTCATTTTGAGAATAATTTTAAGAATGTGAAGAAAATTCTATTTTATATTGTTTAATTGAGCAGACATATTTCTTGAACAATTTAAATATCTAAATTTTAATGTAATCCACCAGCTTTATTATATTTAATATTTCTGATGTACTTGCATTTGGTTGTGTTAAAAAAACATTCCACTTATCTATGATTAAAACTGACTGAATTTTGTAATAAATCTTTGAATATTACTAATTCAAAAGGATTTAAAACATTTTTGGCTATCTGAAGGAAGATATGATAATCAATGAACCAATCTGTCCAATTGGACACATTTTTAGTATCGCAACTTTTAAATTGAACTTTAAATTTTTTTCGCAGTTGAAGTAATGATGTTTTTAGGCCTCTTTTAAAGATTATTTGACAATTCTTTACAAAAAAATATTTTACTAACTAAAATTTAAATCTGTCGAGCAAAGTCTTATTATTTAATTCAAAGTTATAAAAATATTTATTAATTCAAAGTCATTATTATATTTGCTTTACTAAGTTGATAAAAATTTAATTACTATTTTATAATAAGTAAATATATTATAGTTTCTTCCTTTATGATATGGTTTCTTTTTTTATTATGAATTTTTTTTTTATAATTTCACTTCAGATTTAGAGGATTGCAATTTATTAATAGATTTTCTAAATAATTATTTTTCCATTTTGTAAAACTATCAAACATTTATTCCCATAATATAATATTTTTATAATATGGCCTAATTATAGAACTCAATTGTCTGAAAACTAACATTATTTTTTATTTTTATAGCTGCTATCATGATTCAGACAAGGAATTCTAAAAGATTAGCTGGCAAACAAAATGTAGATTCTACAGCAAAATCCAAAATATCAACAAAATGTGATGGGGCTTCTTTAAATAAAAACCTCAAAGAAAACAAAAGAGATCAAAACAGAATTTGTATTCAAAAATTACAAAGAAATAAAAAGGAAAATGATTTAAGAGATGAAGAGAAGAAAGAAAAGGATATGCTTTCTGATAAAACCAGTGCAACTAAAAACATCTATTCCAAAAGTATCACTAGATCATCTGTAAGATTAATAGAAAATAAGTCAAATTTACAGAAGTTAAAGATTGGTGAAAATGAAAAAATTAAGAAAGTTCTTAATGCAAAAAGAAATATCAAAGTAGATAAGGAAAACAAATTGTCCGAAAATAATGTACCATTGTTTAATCCACCAAAAGAACTTGGTAATACAAAAATTAACAGTATAAAAAAAATTACAAACAGCTTTCCTCTTAAAACAATTTCTGAAAATGTTGTTTCTCATGTCCCAGTATGGGCTGTTGATAAAAATTTACATGAAAAACTAACTGAAAAACGTGTTTCTGATATCTATAATATTGAAAAAGATGAGGATTTAATGAATGAGTTGTCACCTGTTAAAAAGAAAAAGAAGACTGTCGTTAAAAAACCTCAAGTAAATAGAAAAAAAATATTTTCAAAGAAAGCTGTTTCATCTCTTACTAGTCACAAAAAAACATTTTTTTCTGCCAAAGAAGCTAAACCTGCTAGGCAGTTAACAAAGTGTGAAGGTTTCAATACTGAAATGATTAAAACAAACCTAACTGAACCAATCTTACATACTGCAGATAAACACAAGACACTTGGAACTGCATTTGTCTTGAAATCCACTGACCCTGTTGTAGAACCAGTTAATTCTGTCAATGAATCTGCTATAGAAAGTACTGAAATACCTGCAACAGATAAAATTGTAATGGAAAATAATATTAAAACCCAGGAACAAGGTGAAAAATATGTGGAGGATTGCATTGCTGTCTGTTACTCTAGTTTTGACATTGATACTTCTGATATTTCTTTAAGAAAGTCAGCCGCAAAATGCTTGAACAAATCAGCAAATAATAATATGACACCAGACAAACAGAGTAATAAAA
>JAOUZG010016704.1:4161730-4174549 GCA_026289955.1 Argiope argentata | reverse complement strand
TTGAGGATTGTATTAACGAATGTTACATCAGCTTTATGAACTTGGATACATCTTTACGAGAAGCTGTTGAAAAAGATAAGACCAAGTTTTCAAGAATCGACATGACACCAGAAAAAACAAATTCTAAAGATGTTAAAATGTCTGAGAATTCCCTTGATGGACAAATATTTTTAATACCCAAAATGACATCAACTCCTGAAAATGATGATCATCCTGTTATTCAACCTATGAAACAGCTATCAAAGAACTGTGGATTGGTATTATCAGAAATGTCTGCTATTCCTTGTTCAGTATCTCGTAATATTCAGTTTGAACTATCAGAAATGGAAATATCGCCAATTAAATCTTCTTCAAATAATCTGGAAACTCCATTTGAATCACCATCAAAGGAAAATAAAAACCCTAAGGTAAGTAAATTTTTTCTTTTTACTCTATTTTCTTAGGCTTTTATTAACTCTTTTGGGATGGGGTTTATCTGTGCTAAGTGGAGCATATACAAAAGGAATCATCCCACGGCATGGGAGATTTTGCATTGCTAAGCCTAACTTTAAAAAAATGCTTAAACCTAACATAGTAACATTTGATACGGATTTAAATTATAAGTTTACTGCCAATTGTATTAAAATTAGCATTTTGTAATCTTTTTTCTTTTAATTTGCATTAAAATATATTTGAAAAAACTTTACTTTTCTGTTAGTCGGCTTGCTACAAATTGTAGAATTCTGCCAAATTTTATTGGTGATTTTTTTTACTGCTGTCCGGTTAATGGGAAAGTACATAAAAAACTCATTTATTTTGTGAACTATTATTCAAAACATAAATGAGTTCTGAAAATTCTTATTCAAATTATTCTGCAGTTTCAATGGACAAAATAAATAAATTAATTTTAAAATAAATATTAAAACATTCAAAAATACGAAATAAGTAGAAGGCAAGTATACTGTGATACTAATAGAGAGAGTGCAACCCTACTTTGGTGTAAGACAAAATAAAGCAATGTGCTTTAGGGATAGAATTTGTATTCATTCCCTGTAACTGCATTATCCATTCCCCATTATATTTCAATGGAAGATCTTTTCCCGCCTTTAACTGTTCAATTTTAAAGCCATGGGTTAATAGTTACTGTGCAATTGGATGTAAAGAAAACGCTTCAAAGGATAGTCTTCAATCATTTCACAGGTATGAACAAAAAACATATTCTATTTTTATCCATTTTATTGATGCTAAATTAATAATTTTAAATTTGTTTGAAAACTGTTAATTATTTTGAAATTAAAATATTTTTACTATCCTAGGCAATTTTGTAGTTACAAAAAGCTAAAAAGATTTAAATATAAAATTTAAAGTTTTAAATTATTTTCATAACATTTTGAATTTTGTGTTTTTTTTTTTATTATTTAAATAGAAAGTTAAATAAAACTATAGATAGTTAAATGGAAAAGGTGTCTTTAAAGTGCATTTTTGAAATATTTGACTACGTTTTTATTTCCATTTATAAGTTTCACAGGACTGTTCCAAAGGACAACAAAAAATGTTTAGAAATCCCTTTTTGAATGTTTTTTTTTTAAATAAACATTTGTAGAAAAGTACAGGATGTAACAATAATAGTATTATAATTAGATTTAAAAATGATACTTGAGAAAATATCAACATGAATAGTTCTACCATTAAAATTATCAGTTTTTTTTTTACATAGTAAATATAGTGGTGGAAAAGTACTTTTATTTTTATAACAAAATTGTTTTAATTTGATTTGTGTCACAGGAATATTATTTAATCCAAAATGCAGCCTTTTAGTATGTGTTAATTAAAGAAATCACAAAAAGAATTTAATTAGCATTAAGGTAATTTGTGTAATGTTTAAAATATTTTTCTGGATTATATGTAGCTATTCATTTCTTGGTGGAAAGTGAGGATATAAAAAGTTGTGGTTGGGCCTTAAGTGTTAAGAGGTGGAAAAAGTTCTGAAAAATTTACCAGAGAAAGCTGAGTTGACAGTGATATAAAATTCGTCTATCAATTGAATGGTTTGAACATTCTGAGACGAGGGGGTATCAGAATGAAAAAGCATTGATAAAATATTAAATGCAATTCGTAAAGATTTAAAAGAACATTAATTCTTCCACCCCACCCTTTTTGTTTTCTGTACTTTTTTTCGTTCCTGTGATTCAAACATAAAAAGGTTTCTGACTTCAGAAGAAAAAATTATTACCTCTAGTGGAGAGAAAGAGTGAAGATGGAGACATGAATAATGTTCATTCTTTTGAAACATTATTCATACAACATTATTCATTCAAACAATAAACTAAATAAATACAAAATGCATAAACAATAAACATTAAAAAAATTAATTTTTTTGTTGATGAAAACTTGAAATGTTATTGCATGAATAATATAATATTGATAAAAACTTCATGTTCAACTGTTTTTGTAATGAAAAGAGGCCTTAAATTTTTTTGCTGGAAGAGTAGGAATCTGGAACATTATTGTGCAAGTTACCCGAATAATCTGCATTTTCTCAGCTGTTGTATTTACTGTTCTGATAGAAACAAGATTTGAGAAAATTTAATGATTAAATATATAAATGTTTTTTTGTTATATCAGACATGTATCTGGCTTTTATTAAATGTTTACTCTCTTTCCAATACCTTAATGTTTAAGGTAATTTATTTCAATAACCTGATGCTGTAAAATTTGATTTTTCAATGACTATTGCATTATGTTGCATAGTTGAAGCCTACTTATGATAGCAGTAATTATTAGATTTACAGAAAAATGCTAAATCACTTAAAAATAAAACTATTCATACATTTTTCGTAATTTTTTAAATTCTATTTTTGTAACAATTTTTAGTTTTTGTTAAAAAGAATGTTTTACCTTTTCTAGGATGTAATTTGCTTATCTTCAGAAGCAAAGAGTGCAAGTGAGTCAAAAGGAAAAGCATCAATGAAGGTTCGTGAAAAAAATCTACCAGTAAAAGCTAGTAAGTTGTCAAAAGTACCAACAAAAATGATTGACATGAAAACTAAAAATAGTCATTTGAATGCTGACATTTCATTGCAAAAAGAAAATGCAGTTCTTCCCAAACTTCAACACAAAAGGAAAGGGCCAGTATCACCATTGAAACCACTTCAAGTTGATTCTGTTTGTAATAATATTTCACTTAGTGCTGATGAAAACAAAGTTATTTCACCACCTTATGAAAGTGATAAAAATCTTGGTGAAACACGACAAAAACATACACAGTCCAAGAAAATTGCTACAAAAAATGTAAGTAATATAACTAATTCATGTGAGTATTCTGAAGAAAAAAATTACTCATGCTGTTATGAAATAGCACTTTTTGAATCACCTGAAAAAGTAGAAACAGCCATTGACAAAGCAAAACATTTTTCACCTGTAAAGAAAGTGAAAAAGCACATATTTACTGAAGAGACTGTTTTGTCTCCCACAAAAGGCGACAATTTTTTCAAAGTGTTAAAACCTGTAAACTGTTATCAATCTCCGCATCATTCCAAGAGACTTAAACCTAGAGCAAAAGTAACTCAAAATGAGCAAAAGAAGACTCAGCATGATAAAGAAGCTGATTGTCGGCCAAAGAAACAAGTATCCAGGACAAAGACAGCACATGGAGGAAAACGAAAGGCAAAGGAGCTGGAGGAAAAAGTAATTATTTTAATTATTTATGGAATAAAGAATATATATTCATTTGAAAAATGAATTTGAATTGTATTTAATGCTAATTTATTAAAAAAAAACTTTAGCACTTTTTTCGCTTTAGCTTTTATGTAATTTTGTTAATTTATTAAAATTAATGTTGGAGTAGTGGCTAGTTAGCTGTCTATAATTTGAAAACCATTATGTTCTTCAGTAGTATATCTTTACTTATAATAAAGCACAATGTGTGTGTGTGTTGGCGCTGTACAGGCCAGACCGTTCGACCTACAACTACCAAATTTGGCACATGTATACCTTGGGTGCCGGGAATGTGCACCTCGGAATCCTTTTTTAAATTTTTAATTGAAATTTTAATTAATTAGAAAATAAGTCAAATTTTAACGTTTTTTTGTTTTTGTTTTTTGCTATAACTTCTGAAAATATTACAGCACAAAATTGATTTTTGCATCACGTTAAAGCTCAAAAAATTAGCTTTTCAATGATACTAATATTTTGACCTACAAATTAAAACTCTATTTTTAATGAATTTTTAAACATTTGATTTAATCGTTTTTTTTTTCAACAATTTATTTCGCAAAAATAAATAATAAAAAAATTTATCTTGAAATTGAAAGATATAAGGTATTGGGATTTATAGTTACAATGGCTTTTATACCCGGTTTCCAGAAGTTAATATTTAAAAAATCTTGTAGATAATGTTTATAAATAATTTCTTTTTTTAATTTTGAATACTTTTTTTTATCTAAATCTAATAATATATACACATAAAATGTAACTAAAATTTTGAAGCAGAGGGCAGTTTAGGAGACAGATACACTGAATTTTTAACTTCATTTTATTTCCATCTTGGGATGTGTGGTTTTTTTTTTTAACAAGCAGAAGTGACAAGAATGCACACGACACAAAATAAAATGAGAAAAGGTTAAAAGAGAGAGAAAATATTTTTCACAGTGCTTATATACTGTCAGATTTTGATAGGGATTTTCTACGCTATTCGATCCCAGGCAAGGGAATCGTAGGAGTATTGTAAAAAAGAATGTGCTTGGCTGGACAGTTTTTATCCCTTCACTCAGAGCGTGGGAACTTGTTGGTTTTAGCCAATTCAGCAATTTTAGAATTTGTTGAATTAATTAGATAGAAAAAAGTAAGATGGGATCATGAAATAAGATAATATTTTAGAATGAAGTGGTTATGGGCTAAATTAAAGTGAAAGTTAGGAAATTAATTAAGTTTAAATTAGATTTTAAAATATCATTACATATAAATTGAAGAAATGCGTTTTCCTTATCCATATAAGATGATTAAATAAGGGGATTTATAATTAAATAAAATAATAAAAAAAATTGGTGATTTTTTGACTGAATTTTTAAGAAATTCTATTTTTAAATTATTTAAGTAATTCTATGCATATCTGCTTCATAATTTTCACTATAAATTACATTAAAATATACTGCATTTTTTTTATCCATAAAGATAACCATTTGTGAATTCAAATTTCAAGAATTTTCTGAAATAAAATTATTTTTATTTTCTTTTTTTAGGCTGAAAAATTAGATGAACTCATTGAAAATTTAAACCATCACTTTTCTGAATTGGAAAGCATGGAGCTTTGTTTTGAATAATATGGAATCCATGTTTGGAAAAACAAATGGAAGCATTTTAGAATTCTTTTTATTGAATACTTGAACATTTTATCATATGTTTATCATTTATACTATACATCTTGGATATTATGTAATTTATTTCTGATTCTGTATCTGCATTATGTAATTTTTTCAATGTAAATGAAATTTTTTTTTGGTTATTGTTTTTATTGCATTTTTGATAAACATTTAAGTGCCCTTTTGTAAATTAGGCTATTTAATCAATTTGCAGTTTATAATAAATTCTTCCCTATTTGAGAGCAATGGTAGTCATTTACCATATTTTGTGATAAGTAAAGAATTTTAAGAATAAGGTTATATAGGATTTAAAGATTTCGTTTGATTTGTGATTTATAAACAATTTATTTAATAAATGTTTAAGCTCCATTTTTTTTCTTTCTGTTTTAATTTCAATATTTTTTGAAAGTAATTTATAATTTAAAATTAAATCTAATGTTTTGTAACATTTGTAATTCTTCTATTAGCCTCATATCATTAAAATAGTATGGTTATTGATTTCATTATAATTATTTCATTAATGACTAAACCATTTATTATTTTTTAAATTTTAATTGTGAAATTTTTTGAATTTTTAAAAAAGTATGTATAAAACATATACAATTTCTTATATTATTTCAAAATGTATATTACACAAAACTATTTTATAAGCACTGTATGATTGTCAGATAACTTATCTAATTTCTATGCCATTATATAGAATTTTTTATTATATTGATTCCTTTCTTTCATATACAGATGTGAATACTGTATAACAGCATATTATTTATCTAGACATAATTCTTACATTATTTTATGTAATTTTATTCAATGACCCATTTAATTTTTTTTTATATAGAATGAAAATACTGGTTATTTTGAAAGCATTTCTTTTATATTGATTTTTGATTACATACAATTTCTTTATTATAAATAAGTAAAAATAATTGTTCGTCATGACATTTTTTTGTCCTGAATGTGAAGTTAAAAATAAAATGAGAAAATCAGTCTCAAATTTAAATAAATAAAATAATAAGATGAACCATTGGTATTCATGCTTGATTTTGTCTATTAAATTCATGAAATAATTTGTCCTTATACTTCCTTTTTCCTCCCAAATAATTTATTTGTTCAGTCTCATTATATTGAAGTAATTTAGTCTTATAATAAAACCATGATAAGCTGTTCTATTCATGTATGTTGTTGTAATATTTTAGTGAATTTTTCATGTGTATCAAAAAAATATGTAGATTTTAGTATTTTGTGCAGATGACTATTATTATTATGATGATGATTTTGTTTCTCTTCTTTTTTTTTTACTTGAAAATGGAATAACGAAATATTATTTTATCCCAATGGGTTAAAATACACCCAGTTTATTCTGAATGGATATTTTTGTGTAAAACAAAAACAATTTAGGAAAATGTCATTTTTCTTTACAGTACAAATATGGAAATGTGTATATGAATAAACATTAAATCATATTAACATTTTTTGTAGTCTTTATGTTAATAAACTCCAATCAAATTCCATAATATTTTATGGGTTCTGTTTTGTTATATTTGAGTCAAACATATTTATGATTATTCCTTGTTTTTAAAAAAAATATTTAAAATTCTCATGTCCATTGGTAGAATAGTTATTATATATGTAATCACAATTTTGCGGGCATATGGCCAAAAAGATTAAACCTTTGTAATTTTAATTTCAATTAATTATTTTATCCTGAGAAGTATAAATTGTACAAGGAAGAAGCAACAATAAAAACACATCTGTTCACATCGCAATACAAGATCAAAGTGGCATTTTTTTTTCTTTTTAATGCTTTTATTATGAGATTTTCGAAGGGATTTTGTTGGCACAAGTCGATTTAAGAAAAGGAATCTGAAAAACCTGCATATGCATCAGGGATTTGTATTTTTTTGCATGTAGCATGGAAAAACAAAGAAGCATTTTTAAAGTGTGTTTTCACAATAATAAAATAAAATAAAAGTGGAATGTGGATTAGGAAATATTTTTTTAGTGTAAAGTAGTATAAATTAACTTCCAATTTAAAAATATATATATGTAAAATTTTTTAAGAATTAAATACATTATAGAGATATTACATATACATAATTGAATTACCTATGGTACATTTTGGTTGTAAAGATATAGTAGCGATGAAAGTTTTTTCCCGACTAGTTGGATCTTCTTCAACCTTAAAATTCATGAAACTCAAATGAAAAATAATTATTAAATTTGATTTGAAACAAATAGTGATTCAATGTCTGAAAGAAATCAGACATAATCCAGATTGAATGAGAAAAACAAACGAACAAGTGAACTTTATAAAAATAAGAACTCTGCCATGCTTAAAGACAAAGATAAAAAATAAAATTGCATAAAAACAAAGATAAAAAAAATAAAATGACTAATTAAACAATAAAATAAATAAATTTAAGCTGAAGAAAATTTATGGAATGCAAGAATGATATAATTCTTTTCCAAAAACGCTACAATCTTCATTTCCATAGATGTGTAATGCCAAATAAAAATATTTCTGAGAAAAAAATAACAGATCCTAGCTTATTAACCTCTGCTACAATTCAACACAAGAAAATATATAAATATGCGTTCAATCTATAATTACATACTGTTTAGGAATTATTAAAATTAATAATTTAAATTTGCAAGTGGCAATTTAAAAAAAAGGGGGGGGGGACATCATTGTAGATTTCTATATCATTTGATTGGAATTTGTCTGAGGGAAGTCATGCAAACTGAATAATGGAAAGGAATACGGCATGAGATAATCTACGCTTTCGGATGCGAGATAGTAAATTTTACCGAAGAAAGAACAACAACGATTCAGGATCAGAAAAATCTAATCTTGGAAGTATTGAAAAGTACAAGAATTAAGTCTATAAAACTATACACATCTAAAATTCTACATTTTGAAAAATAAAATTGGTGCCTGAAATTTTTTATATTGATTTTGACTAGATTCAAATAGACTTTTCTCCGTTAATTTTGCTTATTTCATATTCAAATAAGCTGAATTTTGAATCATTTCGCTATAAACTCATCAAGTATTATTTTTATGTTTTGAAAATTTTCTTTTAAATAAAGTATACGAAAAAAATTATTCCAGTTATTAAAAAATTCGAGTTTCAGATTTTGATGAATCTTTACATTTCAAACCTCTGAGTTCGAAAAACACATTTTAATATACATAGATATATATACACGTCTGTGAATGCGATAACCCAAAAAACAATGAGCTAGATAAATTTTGAAGTTGGGCTTAAGACCGAATTTTATCATGTCAGAACATGATGCTTTTAGCGTCAACAAAAATCCGTAGGCGAGCATCTCAAAAACAAAAACAGTTTTTATAACGTGTTGCCATTGCATTTACAAAAGCTCTGATTTGTTAAAAAAAAGTTAATAACTACAGCAAATAAAACTTAGAAAAATGTCATTTTGAGCACGTGATTACAGGAAATGCGATATACACTGCTCAAAAGGGGAGCTCATGGTTTTAACAGAATTACGCAAAGATGTCTACCAATAAGTAACATAAAATGAATCATCCATAAATTACAGCCTGCCAGGAAACGGAAGAAGAAAACTTTATGTTTAAATCAAAGTTCATGACGTCAAAAACCAGAAAAAGGAGATAAGGCCAGAAATCGGGATGTTACAGAAACGTCTGTTTTATTGCCGTAACTGTGAAATTTGATTTCGCAGTCTTTCTGTTTTGGAGACATGCTTATTTAGAATGTCTGAACAACGTGATTTACCGGAATCCATGGCATGGCGTGTCATAGGCCGACTGGAATCAGGCCAAACACAACGGAGTGTCGCGGACGCTGTTGGAGTCGCCAGAAGTGTTGTTGCAAGGCTGTGGAATCGATTCCAAGAAACAGGAAATGTTAGACGTCGACCAGGGCAAGGTCAGCCACGCGCCACTACAGCAACTGATGACTGGTATATACGGTTAACAGCCCGTCGAAACAGAACAGAGAATGCTACTCAGCTCCAAAGACAGTTGTTCTTGGCAACAGGACGAAGGGTGTCCAGCCAAACAGTTCGTAATAGGCTTCATGGGGGAGGGCTTTATGCACGTAGACCAATGTTCTGCATTCCGTTGACCCCACACCACCGTGCGACTCGAAGAAGATGGGCTGCTGAACATCGAGATTGGCAGCAACATGATTGGAGCCAAGTGCTGTTTACCGACGAGTCCCGATTCAGTCTGGAGTGTGACACTCGACGTGTTCTGGCATGGCGGGAGAGGGGCACTCAAAATACCCCCCGCATTCGTTCGTTAAACCTCACAATACAGACGAGCTGATTGGATGGTATGGGGTGGAATCAGCATAGGCGGACGTATAGACCTGCATATCATTCGGAATGGCACTTTGACGGGCCGCAGGTATGCTGACGAGATACTGCGATCTCATCTCATCCCTTACGCTGGAGCCATTGGCGATTCCTTTATTTTCCAGGATGATAAGGCCCCACCGCATAGAGCTCGTCTAGGGAGAAAATGCTTGAAGCTGAAACAATACAGCGTATGGAATGGCCAGCGTGCTCTCCTGACCTGAATCCAATTGAGCATGTTTGGGACATGCTCGGACGACGCGTTGCTGCGCGTCCAAGGCCGCCTGGGACTGTCCCAGACTTGGAGATTACTCTTCTTGAGGAATGGAACAGTATTCCCCAAAGTCTGATCGATAACCTCATCGCATCCATGGCAAACAGGTGTACAGCAGTCTTAGCTGTTCGAGGAGACGAAACGCCCTATTAAAACTCATGCATCATGTCTATTCAGAGCCTTTTTTTATCATTTACATGTAACCAAATTGTTGCCCTAAATCATCTTTTCATGTATTTCCATATTTTCAAAGTATTAAAGCTTAATTGTTTTATTTTTTTTCTCTGTATTGCGTATGGATACGCGTATACTACCCACTGTATGCCAATACGTGGCTGTCTCGCACTTTCTTGATTTTTTTGCTTGCTCCCCTAATTGTTTTGAGCAGTGTATTTTCTAAAAGTGACTCATTCTAAAGCGTTTCTAAAGTGACTCATTCAATGAAACATTTGAAAGGAACAAAAATATAATTTAGCTTGCAAGAGCATTTGGTGCTTGACCGCTCAAGAAATTACGTTCTGACATGATACGTTGATATATGCATAGCAGATTTCAATTTAATCTTTAAAAAAAATTTGATTAAAATAATTGAACGAACTCCATTTAGATTTTTTAGTTTTAATGTAACTTCCCGTCTTAAAGCAACACTGGATCTATTTGGATCGCGTAGTTTTGAACCACGGTCAAATAACGAGAACGACGCCAGATCTGGTATCCCCCTTTCCATACCAGTTGGTCTACACTTCCGGTTCGGGTTTCGAACCGAGATCTTGCCATCAAGCCACCGCGGCCTTGAACTGTATTTAGAGGTAGCCTCGATATTTGAGTAAAAGGAGCATGCTAACTACAAAAGTAAAGAGCTTGGTACATAAAATCTGGTATACAAATTTAGCAATTAAAATGCATATCCATGTCAGCTTTGGAAACAAATCTGATGCGGAAATTGACCATCTGTCAGTGTGTACTTTTTTAATGCATGTAAATGTAAACGTAGAAAGCGTATGGACTTCAATAAACGAAATTTGGCATATGATTTAGTGATAACAAATGTAATTCTATGCCAATTTTTGTTTTTAATACATATTTTAATACTTTAATATATGTACATATATTTATAATTTAATATATGTATCTAGGATATCCCACTGAACTATTTTGTTTTAACGTCATTTCTCCGACTGTAAGACGTAATTCAAAGCGAGAATTGTAAAAGGTTAGATCATTTCCCTGAGGACGATAATTTTAATTAATACAGCATTTCAGAGAAACGCCATCTATCGAGCTTTCGTAACACCGACACAATTAATATTCAGGCAGAGGTCTATTATTTCCCGTACTATAAAGACGTTTCGCGTTCGTTGACTAAATGACAAGATGTTACAGTCATATAATGCACTTTTTTTTAGATTTCTAACACCCTTCTATTAATCTATTAGAGAATTATCTAACTTTCTGTTTCTTTCACAAATCCTTGTCTTAATCCATTTTCTCTATCCCTGATAATACTTCCTCTTGTAAATTTTTCCCTTTAACTTTAAATAAATTCTTTTTTTTAAAGAAATCTCTTCATCCTTCGTTTGCATTATTTTATTCTTAGTTCAGAAACGGAATCCGTATATATATATACACTGAAGTGACAAAAGTCATGGGATGACTGTTAATATCGTGTCGTTCCTCCTTTTGCCCGGCGAAGTGCAACAGCTCGACGTGTCATGGAGTCCACAAGTCGTTGGAAGTTCTCTGCAGGAATATTGAGCCATGCTGTCTGTATAGACGTCCATAATTGTGAAAGAGTGGATGGTGCAGGAGTTTGAGCACGAACGAACCTTTCGATGATGCCCCATAAATGCTCGAAGAGATTCATATCGAGCGATCTAGGTGGCCAGATCATGCGCTGGAATTGTCCGGAATGTTCTTCAAACCAATCGCTAACAGTTCTGGCCCGGTGACATGGCGCATTGTCATCCTTAAAAATCCCATCGTTGTGTGGGTACGTGAAGTCCATGAATGGCTGCAAGGAGCTGAACATAACCATTTTCAGTCAATGATCGGTTCAGTTGCACCAGAGGACCGAGTCCGTGCCATGTAAAAACATCCCACACCATTATGCAGCCACTACCAGCTTGAACAGTGCCTTGCTGACAGTTTGGGTCCATGGCTTCGTGGGGTCTGCGCCACACTCGAACTCTACCATCAGCTCGTAACTACTGAAATCGTGACTCATGTGACCACGCCACGGTTTTCCACTGGTCTAGGGACCAGTCGATATGCTCATAAGCCCAGGAGAGTCGCTGCAGACGATGTCGTGCTGTCAGTAAAGGCACTCGAGCCTGTCTTCTGCTGTCATAGCCCAAGGAAGACAAATTTCGCCGCACAGTCCTATCGGACACATCCCTCGTACGTCCCACATTGATTCCTGCAGTTATTTGACGAAGTGTTGCGTGTCTATTAACATTGACCATTCTACACAGACGTCGGCGGTCTCGGTCGTTAAGTGCAGGTGGTCGCCCACTGCGCTGTCCATGATGGGATGTGATGATTGAAATTTCATATTCTCGGCACACTCTTGATACTGTGGATCTCGGAATGTTGAATTCACTAACGATATCCGCAATGGAATGACCCATGCGTCTAGCTCCAACTAACATTCTACGTTCAAAGTGTGTTAATTCTCGTCGTGCCGCCATAAATCACGAAAAACCTGTTCACATGAATAACTTGAACACAAATGAAAGCTCTGGAAAACGAACTGCGCATTTATACTTTTTCGCTGCGATACTACTGGCATCTGTATATTTGCATATTGCTATCCCATGACTTTTGTCACTTCAGTATATATATATATATATATATATATAT
>JAOUZG010016704.1:4100160-4118384 GCA_026289955.1 Argiope argentata | reverse complement strand
GAAAATACTGGGTTTTTTGTGTGGCAATACACATGAATTACAATTATTACTTTACTTATTTTACTAATGCCCACATTATGCAATAAATCAATGAATAAGACCCAAACATTATAGCTATGGTTAAAATACTTTACTTAAAAAAAGATTTCTGCTACAAAGGGGGCAAACTTGAAATAGAAAAACAGAGGAAAGCTTTTCGGTAACTATACAGAAAACACAATTTAAATTTTGAGGAAAAAAATTAATAATCAAAATTAGTAAAAATTAATGATTTGGCTGGGATTTAATATTTGAAGTTATTAATTTTATGTTGGGCTTAAGGTTAGTTGTGGCAATACATAGAACAGCAGAAATGTTCTTATCTGCTATTCTATTTCTTATTATTGATTTGTTTAAATTCCTTAGTGAGAAAGTTTGCTCACAAATGTAAGTGCTGCGAAAGAAAGTTGAACATGCAGCTGCATTTTGCTTTAAGCACAAAAATTCCTCGTGAGTGTGAATCTTTATAAAATTCTAATATCGGTTTTTCTTTGAATTAAATTTTGAAAAAAATCAGAATTCTGAAAATCAATCAAGGCTGACTGCATGCTCTCATTTACTAGATTTACATCAATAGAAAATGGAGAACTAAATAACTCAATTTTTGTTTGGCTCTTTTCAAAATCTGAAAACCGATCAACAAATGCATTACGCAAGATTTAAATTTGATCCTCATACTGCATTTTCATGTGTGGAAATTTTTCACGTTCGCGAGCTCTTATACAAAAATCGTACTCGCAGGTAAAACATGAATGGAGCAAATTAAAAAGCCGCGTAATAAAAAGTAAATAAACTTGATGAACAACTGTAAATTATTTATTCTGATGAAGAATCGTTTTCGTATCAGATTTTTATCCTGTTTATTTGAGAAAGTCTTATTTCACTCTAAATTAGTCTTATTATACTAACAAGTTTCGCGGGCCAACTTCAAAGGCTATGCAGGCCATAGATTGTGCATCCCTAGTTTCTACTCAAGCATTTTTAGCTTGCAAATTTAAAAATTATGTATGAACATAAGATGTACTTTCATATTTTTAAAACTGAACAATTTAAGTTTTACTTAGAAAATATTTTAATTCAAATCAGCTTAAAAGTTTTCTGGTATCATAAGCACCTGGTTCATAAAGTATATATTGAAGAAAAAAAAAAGCGGGAAAGTTTCTTTAACATTAGGAATTCAAATTTGCAGTTACTTATAACTCATCATACGTTTATTCAAAATTATATGTATTCGAATTATTTTAATTTTAAGAATTCCTGTAGACGAATTTGAGTACTCATTTGAAAAAAAATGATGTTACTTTTTGAACATTTGTGTTTTAGTAATTTTAAATATGGGGACAGCCCCCCATATGAAGAAGTATTTTATAAGTTATATAAAACATATTTCTAGAGGGATAGGCACTAATTGCGATATAAAGATCGGATACTTTTTTGGAGACCATACGATTGCATACATATTGATTAATTTTTAAATAGGATATAGTTTGAGTGAGATTGAACAAAAGGGATGTAATCTCTATATGATGAATTCAAAATTGTTAGATCCATAACAAAATCGTCTTCTTTCAGCTTTAAAACAGAATCTAACCAGATTTGAAAAGTGCTATTTAAATTAAAAATAAAATATTTATAAGGATAATTTTTACAGTATATGTTTGCTGAATGTATTTTAATACAATGTCCGTGTTTTGTTTTCCAGGTGGGGTCACTATGCGCTTGCATTTTGGGGAACCAAGGAATTCGTGTGAAAGTGTACGAGTATCGAAGTGGTAGGTGACTGGAAAAAACATGTTTCTTTTATAATGTGCTTTGTGTATTTTTTTAAAAATCTAATATGTTTTAATGCACTTACAATCAAAGTTATATATGCGCTTATTTTTTTATCATGTATGAAAATGATGTTGTTTTGAGTCGGAGGTTTTGGTATCTCCGAAATTCCCGGGCAAGAAATATTCATTTTTTATTGGTAGATAGCGAGTCACCTGACCAATGACATTTGAGGTTTGTTTCGCCAATATTGTTTGAGATATTTAATTAAAGCTACTATCAATTGCTTTTTGTTTGTCGTTTCTGCGAAATGACATCATATTACAGTTTGTTTACGATTTCTTACTTTTAAATAATTAATCTCAAGCTCAAAAAATTATCGTTTTTTTTAAAATTCTCTTTTAGTTTTAACTATCGCAATTTTGTAAAGCGCGATTTATATTTATTCTTTATTGATATTATAAGTGCATTCTTATAAATTGTATTTCTTAAAATACTGTAGCTATTAGAATATAATTTTAATATCAATCTGCATTACGTTGATTGGATTTTATTACATATACAATAGCTTCCAGTAATAGTGAACTTTTTGAAGAAATTACCTTTTTTTCTTTCTTAAAATCAGTCGAGATCCAAAACTTTGTTTGCCAGCTAGAAAAATTGAAAATGAAAGTTTAAAAAAATTATCATGAGAGAGAGAGAGAGGTCTTGAATTTTTTTCAAACTGATTAATGACTTAAATTAGTTAAGACCAATAATCACTTAAAAATAATTAGTGGTTATTTAGTAGTAGTTGCTTAAAATAATTAATGTTCTCATCACAAGATAACTTGAAATTTGAGAGCGTAGATTTCATTTTTATTATGTAATTTTATTGTTAGGTATACAATAGTATTGGGCAAACCGGTTCAAAATTTCACTCCAACAAATTAATTACTATTCGATATATAGCTTTTGTATTCTAACCTGTGGACATCCTGTGTGTGTGTGTGTGGGGGAGAACTTTATGCTTAAAATACGATTTTTGATTCTTACTACCAGGAAAAATCGATATTTGTTTTTATCAAGAATTCTAAAAGATTGTAATGTAATGCTTTATTTTAAATCATAATGATGTTTTTCTTCAAGATAACGTAATCTAATCTTAAATCTGAAATTACTTTTCCGGTTCAAAAGCTTTTATTAGTCATGGATTTTTATTTAATGGGAAATAACGTCATATAGCAAAATCATTACATCATGTTTCTCTTTGAAACATATCGTTAAATGACTTTCAATTATTTATCGATATACAGCAGAAATTTGCATCTAATTAATCATTGTATCTATTTAATTAATTCTTTTAACTCATTATTTTTTTATTTTTGAAGTAGAAAACGGGGAAAGGGGTCCATATAAAAAATACAATAGATACTGGATATATGGTAAGGTGATGAAAAATAATTTATGTTTTCAAATGACATACACCCCGCCAGCTTAGGTGTCTAATGATTGCACAGGAAAATGAAAGGACATGACACTGCAGAATAGATTAGAGACAACGCGCAGTTCTAAGACACGTGCTATGATGTATATGACATTTAATAAATTGATTTTGATATTATTGTGACATACACCGATGCGATTTATTTTTAAAATCCATTTCACAATTTATAAGAGAAGAGAAGTGTTGTAACAGCACGCCTGCGAACGAACCGTTCAATGAACGAGTATTTCAATAGCTGAGACAAATCGAGGTTTCTGATCAATTTTATTTTGAAATGCTCTATATTTATCCAATACTTAGTTGTTAAGAGTGTTATTGCTCTTCAAATATTTCATTTGTCGATGGATTTTTGCATAAATAAGTTATAACTGAATAATATTTTTTCTTAATAAAACTCTTCATATTTTCTGACTGTTATGACTTGAGTTAAATATTTTAACAAAATGATTAAAGGTTACGTATTTTTTCATGTTGTATGGCCCAAATTTTACCTAAACTCCCTTATTATGCATTTTATTAATACTTCACTTAATAATAACTATATTTTCCGGCATGCAAACAAACAAAAAAGACTTAACGCTTGATTGTAATTCGATACAGTTCAAATTGCTACCCAGATGGATGTTTTTACTTCTAGAAAATCAATAATACAATAATATTTTACATCATTTTCAAAAGTTTTGGTATAGATTCAAATAATTATGTATTTAAACACTATTATTTCAGTGATATCAAAAGCGAAAAGGTACGACAAAGAATAAAGATACTTTTATCTTCATATATACTAAGGTTACTCTAATTAATCTGTTATTAATAAAAGACGTCCAAAGTGATTGTTCTATCAAGCCAATTAATCTTGTGTTTCGATGTATTGCAAGTGATAAATTTGTTGGCTTTAGGTTCCAGGGTCTGTCCTGTAAATCATTAACTTGTTCCATCACACACACACCGTATTCTTAGTTGTTGTTGTTTTTTATAGTACATGTCATGGACAAGCTACCTGAGACAGGCGGCGATTTAAGCCTAACAGCGTTTTTTGTTTTGTAATCGTGCCAACTAGAGCCAAGACTACGACTTCTGCTACTCACCTATCACATTCGATTGCACAGCTCATTTTTACAGGGAGCACATTCACACACCTTACAGATAGAACACAGAAGTACAACCATGCCCGAATCGGGACGCCCATAGGAAAGACGCGCTACCCTCATGCCAGGACGCCGGCCCGTACTCATAGTATTCGGTGACATGCGTGTACGATTTCTACACTAAATCTATTTTCGAAAAATTGCATTAAATCATTATTACTGTTTAACGTGGCCAGTATGGGCCTTTTAAATTCAGATTTGTCATTAATTAGAATCTTTTCTCAGGCTCTTCGAATTCCCTGTTAATATAATGATTAGTTCAAAGAATACTGCAAATTGTAATTTTTTAAAAAGTTCTAAGCCATTTTCATTGATTAAATGTAGCCGTACATTATATGTAAGCTAAAATTTTAGTGTGATTCATATAAAGATAATGAATTTTTACATAAAAATCTGTCATGAAAACAAGACAGCAATGGATTTAAAAGAAATTTTAATGCCAACATATTTAACATATCTATCTATATATATATATATATATATATATATATATATATATCGATAAATTTTCATTTATTTATTTCAAAATAAATTCCAATATGATATAGTATATGAATAAAAACAGAATTTACATATATATTCATTACATTTTATGCTAAGCCTAGTTATTAAATAAATCGTAAAGTCTTTAAGTTCCAGTATTAAAATGTTGCTGATGTTGATGTTGATGGAGTTTAATGGCGCTAAAACCACTTCTGATCATACAGCGCCAACGACAAGGTCTATGCGAGCCTATGGTTTGTAAAATTTTCACGTTTTGAAAGGTTTATCAAAATATCTGCTTTAAAACTCTATTTAAGGCCTTAAAAATATGTACAGAGGAACTGTCACATAGATTTAAAACATTGAAAAAAAGATAAAATACTTAAATAAGGTAAAAGAAACCAATCGTTTTTAAAAACGTTAAAAGTTGAGGATGAGGTGCTTTATGAAGGATGTCTTTCAATGCAAAATGAGGAGTATGAAAGTACCGAACTCGTTGAGAATCAAAACGTGGACACTCCATCAGTATGTGCTGAACTGGCAAAAGGCATTGGCATAAAATACATCGAGGGGCGGGCTCCCCCAACAACAAATGCCTGTGTGTGAGCCTAGTATGGCCAATTCTTAAACGTGTAATAACGGTATCCAATTTTCGGCTTTTTAAAATGGGCCAACACTCGATGGAACATTTGATAGAATGAAGCTTATTTGCCTCTTTACTGTCCCATTCTGATTGCCATTTCCTATATAGAAGGGTTTTTATATATTTCTTGATATCATTCAAAGGAACAGGGTCATTTAAAAGATTGGCAGCCGATTTCGCAGCCTCGTCTGCCAATTCATTGCCAGAAATACCCACATGTGAAGGAACCCAGCAGAATTAAAATGTTGCTGGAAGGAGTTGAAGATTAAAATGTTGCTGGAAGGAGTTGAAGATTTTTTCAGACTTTCTTTTACTTTATGGTAAAAGCGAGAGCAATTATTTTTGGTTATGATGAATTTTTAAATACATACGTTAAAAGGTGCAACTCAAACTTATTTTTCTTTTCAAACTGGCATCCACCCTTTTCTTAGTTTACTAGAAATGATATAAAAAACTAGAATTGGCTAGGGATAATACAACATAAGGTCACAGATCCCCGGGCTCATTTATACTGGGTGTATGGTGTGAATACAATCAGTAGGCCTCAGTAGAAAACAACAACGGCGTTTATTTATCATGAAGACACCAAGGCAAAGGCAATGAATTCATAGGCTACAAGTTATGTAAAGCCAAGACGAACACACATCAGCACACTACAATTGACAGTAGTCGGCAAGTAAAAATCAACCACAGCATATAAAGTGGCGAAACAGAATCCAGCCGGAGAGGGGATTTCACTTTATGGTTTCTCCAAACGGCTGAACTTATCACTGTCACCTTGCTATAGCAGCTGACTCACTACTACACTGTTGGCTGCTCCACGCACTATACGTCGCTGTTTCCACTGTAGGCAACAGGACTCGGCACGCAGCAGTTCAGCTATCGCTTGAGCTCCACACAACGCTGGCACTCCGCCGTTGTTTCGATTTCCTGTCGAAGACTCGCTACTTGTCTAAGACTCCAGCTCCTCTTCCGGCTCAATTCAATTCACATACACCGACATGGCATTTCCTGGGAAGCGAGCCGTGAAACTTCTAGACCAATAAGGGCCCATCTCGGTTTTTATCGGAAGAACAGTAAAAGTTCTAAAAGTTTCCAGCATTATCCATTTTGTCGCCAAATTCGTTGTCAAGTCGCCAAATGGTCAAGAAGGTCTCAGATTACTTATGTAGCCCCGCTCAGCACAGCAAAGCTAATCGTAAAACAGTCTTTTTTACAATGACACTGTTCTTTCTGGGAAGCAAAAAATTACAGGCTTGTAACAATAACATTCTTAAAAAATAACAATTGCTTTTGATGCGAATGTATTAGGTCCTTTTAATAAGAATCACATCTACAAAACATTAAAATAATCAAGCGATGGGTTTCTTGCAAGTTCAACTAATTTTGAATAAGTACATTGCCAGCAGAGAATGAAAGACAATGTAATTACAAACTGAAATCTCGTACTCGTTTAATTATTCCTTCTATTTGGTGGTCATTCTGGTATCGATCACTTCTTTCGATTTTTTTTTTGATTGAATGCAGCGTCATCACTTGTACTCACAAAATGATTCTTTAGGTGACGTTCATTATGCGGATATTGCAGAAGGTCGCAGCATGAACCTACTTCTATCTGAGAGAGGCTTGTCCGCCTTGCGTCTAGCTGGAATGAAAGAGGAGGCCATCATTGATCTGACTATTCCGATCAAGGGAAGAATTCTGCATACTAAGGATGGTCAAAAAATTCCATTTTTATCTGATCGCAAAGGAAGAGTAAGCGGTCTTCCTTCAACTTACCTCTTTTAAATTTTACTATGGTTCAGTAATTTTACAATTAAATTGATGTGGAATAGAGAAGAGATAGTTTAAACTGTTTACAGAATAAATGTAGAGGCTCTGCTCCGTAGCTCCATTTCTCTCTACCCCTCCCACATCTTTATCTCAACGATTCAAAAATAATTTGGATCGCTATTATATGAGAGGCAGAAATTGCAGTTTTCCTTAAATAAAGCCTTTTGTTTAAAAAGAAGGAAACGAATTTGACTATAGGAAAATAGGGATAATAGTTTTCATTGCTATAAGTCCCTAAATCAGTTGATAAAAATTCGATCTATTCTTGATAATCAAAAGGAAAAATTCACATTAGATTCATAATTTTAAATTTAAAAATAAATTATCCATAAGGTCCATAATTAATATTATAATTATTAATATTTTATAAAGCTGCATTGAATAAACAAAATTTATGGAAACTGGTTTCTTACAATTGAATTTGAAATGAAGTTTCTGAAAACTATTTTCAGATTTTAGGGAAAAAACATTTTTTCTTTTCAATTCCCACTATTAGCTCACACTCTTCCTATATATATATCTTGTTCAAATTTTCAATCGTTAATAAAATACTTTTAATTCATCCACTTAAACTTGTAAGGGATGACATTCGTTAATACATTTTTTCAAATAATTCATTATTTTTTAATTAATTAATTACAAATTAACTTTATCACAAAAAATTCTCATTTCCTTATTGCCAAATAACTAACGAGTTCAGTTTTTTTTTCCAATCCGAATGAGGCCAGGCTTAACATATTTTCGCCCGATTATATCAAACGATTCCGTTTATTTTCATAATGTAGATGCCTTTAAAACTAAAATTTTTTTTAATGAATCGACTTTTCAGATTCATTTAGGAGTACTTTCGAATTAAAATAATACAAAATAAAGAAAATTAAGAATTCTCATCTGTATTGCGTTACTCCAACTGGCGTAGAAAATTCACGCATTCTGCGTTCCACAATTGGCTTTGAATCCTCAATTGGCATTGAAAATTCAATGCTAGTATAATTTTTGATCAGTTATTTATAGTAATTGTAAATGTTAGGTTGGGGTAATCTGATTGGTAGAGCATTCGACTCGTATTCCTTAAGTTGCAAGTTCGAACCTCTCTGGCCGAAGACTCTCCGAGTGTGTGTGGCTGACGCTCGTTAAATTTGTCGTGGTCACAAAGTCCTCCATGTCGAGAGTAATACCATTGGGGGTACTAGGACAGAGGGGATAGTTCTCTGTTCCAGATCTAAATTACGATCTGTGGAGGAATGAATAAAAGGCTTGAATGAAGTCCGCCCCGTACAAAGGGTTTGTGATGTGTGCGAGCTAGAAGTCAGACTTCAGCCCTCAGGTGCTCAGAGAGTCCATACCCTCAGAAGCTACTGTGCCCTTCCTTTCGTTATAAAGTGGAACACGAGAACAACAGCAACAATTGTAGTTATTCAATAAAAAGTAATAAAAATAAAAAATTTCCTAGTAATTTAAGTAGGAATTGATTATTTTTTATATTATTGGTTTACTAGTAACTAAAAAATTCGAGTGTGCATCAAACATATATGAAATAAACGAATTCTAAATTTATAAGTTAATGAAATCTCTCATATTGATCCATTTCTATACTTAATTAGTTTACAATTTACTATAAAACTTTCTTTGAATCAATTGCTTTAAGTTCTACTCTCTTTTTTAGCACGTCTATTCCATAGTCAGAAAAGATTTAAATGAAGTTATCATAGCAGGTATAATGATTCATTTTTAATTTATTTTCAATATTTCTAATTTATATTATTGTTGTCTTTTACTTAATAAATTATTTATTCAACAGCTGCCAAAGAAAATCCCAACGCAAATATCTTCTTCAAACATAAATTCGTCGATTACGATTTCAAAACAAATAAGTTCCAAATTATGGGGTGAGTGAATACTTTATATTTCATTCAATATATTTACTTAATTTGAAATATTTTTAAAGATTTAAAATTTTTCATTTTTTAAAAATTCTAGGAGTTTCCTCTAGTTCAGTTGAAACTTCAGTTACTACTTTTTGTGAAGAATATTAAATTTTCTATTTAAAAAAATGACTATTTTAAATTAGGTTTAATTATACCATAGAAATTATAATGGAATTCGATGATATACTGTATGTGAACAAATTTATTTTCCAACAACAGTAATCGATATTTTGTTTAACGAAATTTCATATTTAAAGCAATAATTAATTTCATAGATATATATTTGTAATTCTAAAACGCATAGAACTGTGCACAGTGTCAGGCATCGCTCATACTTCTTTCGTAAGACAACTTATCAAATTATTATTAGCTATTATTAGATTCTAATTATTATTACTAGTCTTATTATTAGAAAAGTTATTACATTTTTATAATTCGGGAGGTATCAAAAGTCATTAATACTCATCGTCTTCCCCGTTAACTGGGCGTCCTGGGTATGGCAAACTCGGGCATGGTTGTTCTTCTTCAGTTCTATATGTGAGATGTGTGAATCCTCCCCTCCTGTAAAAAAGGGTTGTGCAAGCGAATGTGATGTATGAGTAGCTAAGATGTACTCTTGGCCCTAGTTGGCGCTACTTAAAACAAGAGACACACCCTCGGTTTGAAATCGCTGACTAGATCAACGAGCTAGCCAGAGGCTGGCCTTTAGGCCTTGAGAACTCCCTCTCGTCAGTCTATGGGGTGACACGCGCAATATATAGCCTTTGCCCTCCTAGAAGCAGCACACCTTCACTTGGTCTGGCTAGTTACGGAAGGAGCACTCTGCCGTGATTGTCGGTCGGCGTAGCAGAGCGCCTGGGTTTAATCCCAACTCCAACTAAGATCCTGCTCCGCCTTCTCCCGGGGCTCCGCCTCGATTAAGGTGAGGGTTACCCTGTTAGCTTCGGCTGCAGGAGATGTTTGATGGACCAGATGGTGGCAGGCGGCCTGTACAACCGTCCTGTCATCGGCGTAAAATTGGCTTCGGCCTTCCGTGCTAGCCGTTCGTTCCTATGCACGCAAGATTATGCATGCAAAGTGCAGAAAGATCGGCCCACAACGATCCGTAATGTGTGTCTCTAGGTCGACTTCGGTCTGACGCAGATCTCTTTATAGATCAGGACTCATCAGAGAATGATGACTACGGGTCTAAAAGCTACGGTCGTAGGACCTATTGAGCAGGGTTTTTCAAGAGTTGTACTTTCCAACTGGTTATGTCGAGCCCGGGAACGAGGCCAGGTTTCAAAAGTGTGCAGGTATATAGTTCTGCGGAATCTCTGGAAATACTGTGCAAAGACCCTGTTGTTGGTCGGTCGGGGGACCTTCGCTCTTTCTTTCTGGATCAACGAGCTTATCCGTGGCAAGTGCCATTAGAAACATCAACAACAATTAATAATCATGCCATATTATTAAACAATAAGATCTCGGTTTAGGAACCAAAGTGCTCCACGGTCGAAACTCATTTCTATAAAATATTTGCCATGTAAGGGGGGGGGGGGGTTCTGATGGAAGTTAAATCTGCTGTCTTACTCTGTTGTGGCATGGAAATTAGTTTCTAAGTGTGAGCTCTAAGCTGTCTTATTGCGGTTAGAATTTATTAGATTGTGGTGAAATTTTTGTAAGCCAGATAACAACCCCCGAGCCGAAGTGTCACTTTTGCCTAATAGTCCTGTTACTCGGCTACTAAATCTGAGATTGCGAGTTCGAGCCAAGTGCTATCCGCATCCTTTTCAATGGTAACCGAGCGAATAAGCAACCTTCATACAGCTGTTGTGGGGTCCCCTAATGGCAGTAAAAAGCCGCGAGGGGGCATTAAATATAACAGTCAACCTCACCAACAAAACTGATACACACGATTTTCATAAAGCTTGGTGCAATTGAATCGTCAGTCTAACCACCGATTTACTGGTGGAGAGTATGTGGTGAAAGCCTTAAAAGCCAGATAACAAGCCTTGAGCCTAAGGGTCACTTTTGCTCGATGGTCTTGTTACTCGGCTACTAACCCTCAGATTGCGAGTTCGGGCCTAGCGCGATCTGCTACTGCCACAAGATTAAAATTAATTCTGGTATTGCGTTTAGATACGAAAAATAATCTAATATTGTGTTAATAAGTGGACTTCAAGTACCCTTTTTTTCGAGAATTTGGTACTTTCAGGAAAAACGCATCTTACCAATTGGATGGACGACTTACAAGTCTCGTGTATAATAGGGTTGGAAATTTGCATATAGAAATCATTATAAGACGAATAGCTAACATAGGTACTAATTGAGATAATGTTCCTTTTTTTCAATATTATTAAATAGTAAGTACCATTTTGAAATAAATTCTACTACTTCAAAAGTCATATTCAGTGAGTCGTCGTGTCACTAAACTTTTAAAAAGCTAGATTGTGGAGGAATCTTTATGTCTATTATGTCTATTCTGATAACTGTTGAAGTGTGAATATTTGGCGAATTTTCGATATTCAAAAATTATATTTTCATTTGAGCAGACCAGATGGGGCAGTAGAAGAAAATTCAGCGGACTTGTTGATTGGTTGTGACGGCGCTTATTCCGCTGTCCGCAAACAGATGTTCAGGACGCCGCGGTTTAACCACAGCCAATCCTATTTCGAGCATGGTTACATAGAACTTACAATACCATCCACGAGTACCGGAGAAGTAAGTGGTTGAATGAAACTGTATTTTTTATTTATTTAAAAGATGTCTTTTAGCACGCATATATTATTTATGCATAGTACAGACACACCTTATGGTACTGTTTCGTTAGCCGGACGCAAAAAAATCGACAAATAATGTAGAATTCCGCCAAATTTCTTTGGCGATATTACGTCCGGCCAACGGTCGCAATATACTCACTTTATTATATACATATAGGCGTTCAGAAAATAAGTATAATTAAAAGTACTCACTTTATTATATACATATAAGCGTTCAGAAAATAATCGAATGGACAAAAGTATATTTAAGGAAGCCAGTGTCAATCTAGTCATCAACAAATCATCATTAATGCAACTGAAATTTCATTAACTCAAATTTTGAAGTAGTAGCACTGACTTTTCCAATTCCAATAATAATTTTTTAAAGGTTATATTAGGTAAGTATTTATCGATTTTGTCGTTTTGGGCGGCAACTGAATTGTAAAAGTGAGCAAAGTCAGTTTTCATGATTTTGCTACAAAGCATAAAACGCGTACCTTAAAAATCTGACTATTCCCCCTCGGTCAAGGTTTTACCAACTCCCAGAAGGAGAAGCAGCAATAACACCTTTATTAGGAGTAGTACACAAGAAATTTTGGCGCAGATTAACCAAATATGGTTGTTGAGTCATTGAACCAAAGAACAAACAAACCAATCAAGAAATTTAAAATGGTTCACTCTGATTTCTTTAAGTTGCAATCCATTTAAAAACAACAACAAAAGAATCTCTTTTAAACAATCGTCCAGTTTTTCAAGCTGTGTCACAGATATAATTATATTAATCGTAAAGACCCATAGAGAATCACTTTAGCATTATAACAGTTAAAATCTTAAGAGTAGTGTTTTTTCTAACTATTATAAAACATGAAATTCTTCAATATATTAAATTTCCATTTAAAACAACTTGAAAAATAAAAGAATGTATTTACCTTCACATGGCCTTCCGTTTCATTTCTGTTTAAAAGGAAATCCTCAGGCATTTATTCCAAAATATGTTATTATTTCTAATTCTATACTTTAAATTAAATTTAGAATTAGAAATAATAGAATTAGAATTAGAAATAACTAGATATAGAATAAGAAATAATAATTAGAAATGATTACTAATATTTAAATTTCTTCAACGGCTTTTAAATGATTGAACGTGAATGCATTTTAAAAAAGGAACAACTCGAGTCGAGAATTCCTTTCCTTTATAATTATATTGCAGAAAGTAATTCTGTTTATCAGTTATTGCAGACGATTTTTTTTCTAAAATAGCTTATGTTGCCAAAGGTTTTTATTTTTGTGTTTTATATTTTTAAAATTTAAAATTAAAATCCTGTAAAAGTTTATAAATGATCTCTACGTTCTTAATTCCGAAAATATTTTGAATAGTTTATTTATTTCAAAAAAACTTTGCTTGCTTCCATTTTTTATCAGACGAAATTTCTTCCTTAACTGTATACATACATTAACAGTAAACAAGCATTAAAATAATTAGAATAAAACGATGAAGTAATAAATTAATGATAATTTTATTATCAAAAAGTGATAATTTTTTCAATTAAATAGTTTTTATACATTCTTTGTGGCATTGATTTTTTGATAAATTTGTGTCATTAATGCCTGGTTTACACTCGGCCAGTTATAAACAGGCAAGTAAACAGATTAGACTCAGAAAGAGATTGATTTATGTTTGCCAAAACTTCATAAAATAGATACAATATGATAATATTTTTAGTTTGATACGTTTATTTTTTATTTTATTTTTAAAATTTACTCTTAAGCATGTTGCTGATATTTCTTTTCAAATATTATTCAGTAAGTTCAATTATAACTTTAAAAAAAAAGTTAAGAATTACATTTTGTGTGTTTATTAAATTATAAATGTATTTAATATTAAGAAATGAATATGATTTCAGTACGAAAATATCAAATGCATTATTATAAAATTAAAAACATGCTTAAAATTTATTACAATTGGAAACAATACTCCCGGGAATAAAATTGGCATCGTTAGAAAAATTATTTTTGAATTAAAAAACAAAACATTTTTTTATATAGTTATATGTTCAGAATTCATCGAAGAAAAACAAATAAAATTTTGAACAATTTCTAATTAGAAATGAAATTAAAAACTAAAACCTTGGACACTATAAGTAACCATATACCAAACATAGCAACTTTATGTCCAAGATAACCAATGGTAACTGTAACCGCCTTTTTTTCTTTCTTATGTATTGCATAATACTTGTCTTTATTTCTTCAGAACGTGCCAACTTACAAACCATGTTATATTAAAAAAATATTTAGTCCAAATAATATTGGATATAAATAAATCTAGGTAATTAATGTAGGACTAGGTAGAACAAATTGACCATTTGGATCAGTCTGTAGGGTACTGATTACGGAAAGAAGTAACATTTAAAGAAAATACAGTTAATTTATTGAGAGAAAATGAAATCAAAAGGACATTAACAATTGAAAAAGGAAAGAATAATTACATTAAAGTTAGAAGTTAAAATACTTAGACGGCACCAAAGGGCGAAGCCTAACAAGATGTCAGCATATTTCAACACTAATTGCCACCGTAGCGTAAGATTATTAAATACTCATCTTTACCGTCGATGAAGAGCCATTCTCTATCCTGAGAGAGAGCCAGCTTAGAGCTGATATATAATATTAGTATCTCATCACTATAGAGCCAGCGCGAATGCCAACAGCTCGCTTTTTACTCAAACGTATGGTCATGTGACTTAGCACTTTGGATTAATTAAAGCAATGGTGCCATCTATTTCAATACAATAAAACTGAATTGAAATCTGGATGCCTTCGGTATAACAGTGGAATGATAATGGCCACTAATTAAATATCTACATTAATTGAGCCAGTTTGTACTCTTGAGGTGTAAGTTTAGAATGATGCATATATTTTAGGCTTGATATCTATCAATCATGTTGTGAAAAAACTTGGTGCATGTCCAGCTAAAGACAAAAAGGAATTAATTAATTGATGGCCGAATTGATGTCTTTTGATTGTAAAATCAAGATGAACTAACTTCATTATTCTACTGTAATGACTTCATCCTGGACGATCAAACAAACGGGTAGCGTTCAAACACGAATGCTTTATTTACAGCTTATATACAATAAAAAAAAACATAACTCTTCCTCGTTTATATTAATATGCTGGGAAATATTTACATCTGAGTTAATAGCTCCAAGATTAATACGAGGAAAACTAACAGGCTGTTAGTGTATCCGGACACTGTAGGTAGCTCAATAGATCTACGGATATACCTTTGATAGATCTTTAATAAAAAAAACTCGAAATTTCTCTCCAAAGAAAAATCTCCTGTATACCTCGAGATCAAGTGGTATCTTTTCAGCTCAGTTCTCGTCTCCTCTCGTATATCAGCTCTTCTCGTCGTCTCTTCCTTTCAAAATCTTCCCTTTTAACGTTGGTCAAACTCCACCTGTCATTTTCACATTGGTGCGCTGTAGATGCCGATCATCTAATAATTCTTCAGAAATATTCCCAGTGGTCAGCAGTTGACCGTGGGAATGTTTGTTAATCATCCACCCTCTTAGCAGACCCTCCACAATAGGAAAATATTTACATCTGGAGGTTTTAGCGCGATTTCTTTCTTCAAAGGGCTGTAAAACGCATGTATGGATTATTATCTGGAATTTATTCAAGTTCAGAGGGCAACATCAAAGGGGGAGAATCATAAAGGTGACCACAAAGGAAAGAATCGTCCCATAGCTGGCTAGATGAGATAATGTTCAAACATGTGTCTCTTAGAAGAGGAGAGAAGTTTTACTTCTTTACACTACTAGCAGCAATTTAATCATAATTCCTTTTTTAAAGTTTCTTAATTGAATACAATATTAATGTTATTTTGAAATGATTTATTTCAGTTTGCCATGGAAGGCGACTTTCTCCACTTCTGGCCCAGAGAAAATTTCATGCTGACGGCCCTTCCAAACCGAGACTGTTCCTATACTGTTTCTCTATTCATGCCGTTCGAAATGTTCGAACAGTTCAACACGCCGGAGAAATTGCTCCAGCTGTTTAAAGAAAACTTTCCAGATGCGCTTTCTCTCATCGGAAAGTGAGAAAAACATATTCATTATTCATCACTATTAATGAGATAATCAATGAATATATGGATCTAACTCGTTGCATGGATGGAGCAGATTAAGAATGGAATTGTTCAGCAGATTAAGAATGGATTTACAGAAAACCAATTAATGAAATGTTATAATCAAATTGCGATTTAGAAATCTCTGAGAATAGCTGAATCAGCATTTTATATTAAAGAGTGTATATTTGAGAAATTGACGAGTCACTGTATTAGTAGATGAGTATGACAATGTTAACTTTTAGAAAGACAAGTTTCGTAGTTGTTCGGCATATTTAAAATTTACAAAGTAAAAACGTATATAAGAGGCTATTGAAAACTTTGTAATGTTAACAATGTCAGTAGTTTATACAAACACATTGATATATATACTAACAGTGCCCGAGCGGCGTTGCCCGTGGCATAGCCTCCAAGAAGAAAATTAGCTTTAAACTTAAATCTAGCCTCCACCCGATTTGACATGGGCATGTGACGCAACACCTGGAGCATGTGATATCAAAATATGTTTAGAAGTTATCAAAAATAGCTGCAAAAATTTTTATACAACACATTCAGAAATATTTAGACTGTTATAAAGGTAAACATATCATATATCCTTAGACATAACACAGATCATTATTTCGCTTATCAGGAAATTCATTCTGTCTCACCAATTCAGTTGTAGTGCGATTCAAATAAAGGCAGTTATTTCACTCATCAAAACTCTCCTTCTCTAAGAGTGGATATGTAGGAAGTATGTGTTCCCTTAAATGTGGTTATTTCTCTGATATTCACTAACCGAACGTATCCTTCCTCTTCATTTTCTTTCTTGCGAAACAAATGAAGCTTTTTGGCATTTAATGTGTACCCGTCAAGGTTGGATTTCTTTCTTTTGAGATAATGAGATTTGAATCGCTGTTTAAAACCAGACGTAAACAAAGAAATGAATCGCATATGTATGCCACAACTCTTACTATTTGCACATGCGCAGTTTGAGGTTTTCGCGCTTGCGTTAATAAGTGCAAGGCTAAAATCACAATTATAAAACTCCTTTGTTTAATTTCGATATGATTTTAATGTACTAAAACCTTCCCCAATAAATACTCCACAAAATGGTATAAATATATTCAATATCCGTTAACCATTTCTCGAGTTTTTGTGGTTCCAACATGCAAATGCTTTCAGGGACTTCATTTTATTCTCTGTATAGATGGGGAAATCAAGTTTCTTCTTTTCTTCTTCTTCTTTTTTTTGCCTTTTTTGCTCTATTGATTATGACTAGCCAAAAACTAATAAAATCTTCTCAAAAACAAAATCCCGAAAAGATTACTATCGATTTTTCAAACCAATGAAAAACCGGATATGTTGTAGTATTTGATACCGTTAGTAAACTACAAACCGTTAAACAGGTTTCAATACCAGTAGATCGAATTTGGAAACTGCTATTGGATAATTAAACCTTTTCATAAGTTAACTTGAATCTGAAAATTAAATCTAATGGTTTCGTAGAACGACAGCTGTATGGTCTTGTATTTCAAAGGATCATATTCTGAAATAGCATTTGTAGACAGTTTATAGTCTATAACCAGCCTTCTCTGGTGAACACTCTTTATAAATATTGGTTTATATTTATATCACAAAGTTTATATATAGAGAAAATAATAAAAAAAATAAAAAAATGAATTAAATAAAGTATTTAAATGTGTTATTAAGTCAAAGTAGCAATAAATTTAAAAATCAAAAATCACTTAGGTACGCTTATGTAAATATCTCTGCTCTCCTTTACTTTCTTCTTTAGATTGAAAAAACAATATATGTTCCAAAAAGAGTCCTAATTAGATTAAGTAAAATTGTTAATTGCTGTTAACAGTTTTGAAACCATTCAGAAGCTGAGCTTCACTGGGCCAGGACAGCCTAGTTGGGAGAGCGTTGGCCTCGTATCCTTGATGTTGCGAGTTCGAACCTCGCCGGCCGAAGACTCTCCGTGTGAGTGTGACTGGCGCTCGCTAAATCTGTCGTGGTCACAACGTTCTCTATATCGATAGTAATAT
>JAOUZG010016704.1:4079326-4092345 GCA_026289955.1 Argiope argentata | reverse complement strand
GCGGGAATACTTTATCGACATTATTAATTTATTCTCACTTTTAGAAGTTCAAACATTTCAGCATAATAAAAGAAATTATATAAAGAATTGAATGGGAAAAAAAGAGTATAATTTTGTATGCGTATTGAAATATTTTGATTGAAACCGATTCAGTAAATATTTGTTCTTTAAATAAATTACAATATTTATTTAAAAAAATTTAACTTAATAATAATATCTTTCAACATTTACATTAAGTATTTTTAGAATTTGTATAAATAGTTATTTTTTTTCTAAATGCATGATATTTTAACATTTGCATAAAATGATATTTAATTTTATTTTATATGTTTTTATTTATTTATTTATTTATTATTATTATTATTATTATTTTGCTAAATCAAATATTTAAATCACTTAGGTCACTTTCTCTAAAATGCCATATTCCCAATGCTTTGCTAGAAAACAAAAACAAGATAAAGTAAGTGTATTTTATTCTCAATTTTATGCAGATTTCGTTTTCAGACAAAAATTTGCTATTTTGCTCTTTAATTATTTCAATCTATGAATTTTTTTAAATAATGCTCAAGCAATTGAAAAGTTAAAATGTGAACTGTTAGGAGAAATAGAAAATATGATGAAAAACTCAAACCAGATCTTATTAAAAATGTCTCATGACAGTCGAAATCAATAAAATTTAAGTATGCTCATTATTTATGAAAATGAAACAGATACTGTAAACGTTTTTAAGAACAAAGATTCTTAAATATTTAATCAATGAGACATTAAGTGGTATTTTAAAGTTTTTTTCCCTCCATAATATTAAACAAATTTATTTACAATAAAAAATTCAATACAATCTCGAAATTGAAAATTATTTCTTACTAACAAAAGTGCAGTTTTGAATTTCAGGATACATCAATTTCATTTCCCTACAAGTTTTTCAATTTTATCAAATAAAAAGTTCTATGGATAATAAATATGGATGCAAACGATTTTCAAATGAGAATTTTTTTAGATATTACGTTGTTAATTTAGGCAAGATTTTGAATCATTCTATAGCTGCATTTTGAGATTTTAATTTTTAAAAATATTTGAACTATACATTTATTTGTTTTAAAAGCATTCTTAAAATCATTCATCGAAATAAACGATGCAATTTTTTCAACTATATTAGTTTTTTTAAATAAGTTATTTTAAAAACGTTTGCCTCTGAACGCTTTGGAATTCAATTGAATCCAAAAATATATAATAATATTAAATATTTTATACTTAAATATTTTGATTCTTTCTTTTTTTGGCCCATATGTATAATTAAATTTACATACACGAATAATTAAATATGATTAAAGTATAGTAATTAAGTTTTTGTGCTAACTCATTAAATCATAGGATTTTCATTTGTAAAAAAGATGAAAGTTCCTTCCCATCAATTATGTGTGTTTCAACAAATACACTTATCCTATCTCGACTCAAGGACTTCCACTGAAGATGTAAAAGCATTTAACCACAAATTTTGGAGATAATATACTCGTCCTGTAATGCCGCTCTGCTAGTTAAACAGTTGCCCAAACATCTGACATTTTCATAAAGGAAAAACACGTCATGCCAAAATTGTTTAGAGAACAGCGGACATTTCATAAAAATTTGCACTGTAAAAAGCAGCTTGTCATAATCATCGGCACTTAAGCATTTGTATATTATTGCATACTATTTATACGCATCGGAAACTAAATGATCAGCACAATCCAATGATGATGTTGATGAGCAGCGCCCTCTATTTTCTTTAATTGGAGTTATCAGTTACATTCTCATTTGGTATTTTGATTTGTTTTTGTTTCCAATCTTATTTAGCAGTTGACATTTTGAAATACTTGAATAAAACTTGAGATCATTTATCTTCAACTTTTCTCCTCAAAGAAAAAATAAAAAAATACTTTCTAAAAAATGTATTTTTCTTATTAAGTTCTTTTTCTATAACTTTATATGTATATTTTTATATTTTAGATTATATCAACTGTGCTTTGGTCTGCTGTGATCGTAGGATTTTGCTTCGCTGTTTCCGTATTTGCTAGACTCTAATGTTAATGAATTTTACTTCAATACACATTTAGTTAAAAATAATCTTTCAACTCCCTGGATATATTTGTGACCTAGAAATAAGGTTTTGAAACTGAATGTGCTTTGCTTTATGTTTTAAAAATGTGGACAAAAAGCGAAAAAAAAATTGCCCAGCTGAAATTGTATGACCTCCTATTTAACATAAAATATTTAGAGCTATTGTTTATCTATATACTTTTTGGCTGCCTCTCGGGAATAGTTAGAGTGCTCATAAGCACTTTAATGCAACTTAGCTAATACAAGTATGAGATAATTGAAAACTCAAAGATATATTTAGTCAGGATATGGATTTTAATCCATATATATATTTAAAACGAATGTAATTTGACAAAGTAAATGCATGATACAAGCCGCTACTACTTAATCAAGAAATGGTATAACAAACCAGAATAATATGAATGCATTTTTATTTAATAGAAAACCTTCTTTCTGAAAAAGTTTGAAATTGTATGATTGAAAATTTTCAATTTAATTAATAAAAATAATATTTAAATTAATATAATAGCAATTTTAATTAATAAATATATTTTAGTAGTTTTGATTTTTTTTTCTATAAATAAAAAAAAGACCTCGAGTAAGTTTCAAAACACATAAACATCGAAATGTTACCTCATTTTTGAAATTTTTTTGAAACGTTTATTGAATTTGTCTTTATTTATCTCATATTTAAGACATTGAGATTTAAATTTATTTGTGCTCTGTAAACAGTTATTTTTCAAATAAATGAATTATTTTGATTATTGTTTTGTTATTTTTGATTTTGTGTACTTTCTTTTTTTTTATAAATAATATATTTATAATAAATCATGCAAAAAAAATTGCTCTGATACATTACTTACGCATCTACTGCATTTATTAATCAAATAAATTAACATTTTCCACTAAGTTTATATTCATTCAACATAAAAAAAAATTCTGATAAATGATTCTTATTTCTTTTGTCACCATTTTTATCTAACAAATACAAAACCGGCATTGATAAATTATAGAATAAAATAGTTTCAAGCGACTTAACCTCATGCTTTAGTTTTAATTAAATTTTTTTGTTTAGTTAAATCTTTTAGTTATATTAAAGTGCCGTTCTAAAGCAATACTAGGTATAATTTGAAACAGATCTCAAGATTTTGATCTGAGGTCAGATTACGAGTACGACCCCATAACTGGCTCTCCTTTCCCCAAACTTCCATACTACAATAGCGGAAGGACTACAATTAATTCTCTTAAATCTCATTTAACGTTCTTGGTTCTCTTAACAAAATTTGTATGTATCAAATTTTGACAAAAATTTATTGTAGCTTCATTTTAATAGAATTACACCTGTCTGTATTTTTGAGGTTAAAGGATCAAACCTCAAATCATCAAAATGCAGTAAAAAACTTAGTTTTCTGATTTCTTCTATGCTCTAACTGTGTGTGTGTGTGTGTGTTGCTCAAATTTTCAATCGTTCATAAAATACATTTTATTCATCCAATCAAGTATAAGTAAATTGTAGTGGATGACATTTGATGTTAATACCTTTTTTTCAAATATTAATTTCATTAATTTTTTATTAATTAATTAAAAACTAACTTTCTAACCAAAAACCTTAATTTCCTCTTAGCTGCAAATGGACAGCCTGGTTGGTAGGGTGCTGGATTCGCAACCTTTGGACTGCGAGTTCGAGCCAGCCGGCCAAAAAATTCTCCGTGAGTGGAGGACGTTAAATATGTCATGGTTGCAAAGTTCTCCATGTGGAGAGTAATGCCACTGGTGGGACTGGATCAGAGGTGATAGTTATCTGTTTCATATCTCATTTAAGATCTGTGAATAAATGAATGAAGTCCCCCCTACATCAAAAGGGTATTTGAGATAGAAGTCAGACTTCTGCTCTCAGGTGCTGAGGGGCCATACCATCAGAATCTACTGCTCCCTTCCATCTATTGAAAAGCAGAACACGAGAGCAACAACAATTGTAATTATTTAATAAAAAGTAACTAAAATAAAATCTTTCCTAATTATCTAAGTAGGAATTGATTTTAAAAAATTGTTTCTTATATTACTTGCTTTTTTATTTACACTTATGTTATATTTAAGTTTGGGTTGGACTGAAATGAAATTTTAGGACACAAATATTACGCAATCAAAAATATGAAGATTTATACGATCAAGAAGTCACTCCAGAAAATTTGACTAACGAGAGAATCTAATTTCTTATTATCATGTAAGAATTGATGTTTTTTTGGTTTGAGGTTTGGTTGAGGCTCAAAATGCGTGGGCAACAGATTGGCTATTTATCACTTTTGAGGCATCCATTTTTCTCTTTTAAGGTTATTAGAAAATAATGCAAAGGTTGTCACATGACGATTTATCGCCAAAAAAATTTAAAAATAGAAGTTTAATTTGTAATTCAAAAGTTTAACTCAATGACAACGTTGTTACAATTTTTTTTTGTTAAAATGTTTTTATCGTGTGAGAATGTGATGTTGCATTGGATTGAGGGTTTTGAAGTCACAAAATGAGCCGACAGAAAATTGGCGATTTATTGCTTTTGGGGCATCAATTTTATACTTTTAGGAATATTAGAAAATGGAGAAGATGGTTGTCACATTCTGCGATTTGTCACCAGAACAAAGTTACAACTTGACACAAATGTCCGCCACTTACCCTCTCGATATATTGACACATGCGTATTCTGATAGTCACGTGATTGTTTCATACTTATTTCATTTGGCTAATGATTTAAATTAATTAAGAGAAACAATGACTTAAAAATAATAATATTCTCATACTATAACATGAAATTTGAGTTAGCTGATCTCAATTTTTTATAATCATGTTTCTTTCAACTGATTTTGAGAAAAAAATTCAACATTTTAATCAAAGGCAGTTTTGCTGAAAAAAAGATGCTTTTGATAACTAATTTGACTTTAGTGAAGAAATTATGGTATAATATTTAATAAAAACTCCTTTTTTGAGGTAAGTATAGTTTTTTTTATCAGTAGCAGATGTATCAACATATAACAACTATGGAGGAAAATCTGAAACTAAATGTTTAAAATATTTTAGTTTAGTTGAAATTTTTTAATGAGAATTATTATTTTAAGCAAAATTGAGCTATTTATATCTTTGTTAAATATAATTTTTTTTCAAATACATCAGCATTTTTAAATTATTTTGTTCTTTCTTAATCAGTTACACGCTTAGAAACTTTAAACAAAAAGGAAAAAAATACTTTTGAAATATTCTTTGCAACGCACTTTTGGATATCTGTTAACTAGCCGAGATTAAAAACAGTTAAATTTCCAAAATATTTTAGGAAACTTGGTCTTAAAGACCTTATCAAAGATATTTTTAAATACCAATTTTTGTGAAACATAACGTACAATTTTAGAAGCCTTGTACCATTTTTTTCATTGTGCTATCTGCATTTTCATCACAATCTATTTTTCATCATACTCTCATTTTAATCATCATGCTCTAATTTTCTATACATATTTTTATGCACACATCTCAAACAAGAGAAGCAACATTAAATAATGAATGCATTTTAAGATTTTTCACCATTGCTTGACTTTAAAGTAAAACTTAATTAAAAGTACAATTTTTTTTAAAAAATAATAAAAATTTGCTTTATACTGAAACCTACTCAACGTGTAAAAATAAGCTGTATTTTAATATCTTTATCATCAACAATGGGAGAAAAAGCCGAGATGAAATATTTATAACCACAATGAAAGTTCATGTGTTATGTCATAATATAGGCGCGTGCTTTAAAAATTTCTTTAAATGTTAATTAAAAATCGAAAAAAAAAGTTTTGGTATATAGTAAGTGTTGTTACTTATGGCATTTGCCATATACAAGCCCCGATGATACATCACCAGATTTTAAGCCGGAGAAATACGTCTCTTGTTTACAGGTAGCGCCATTAAGGTGCAAGAGTACGACTTACACACACGTCACAACCCTTTTCAGGGGGCGGACTACATTCATGCAAATTCATTCATTCATCTCAGATCGTAATTTAGACCTGGAACAGAGAACGATCACCTCTGACCCAGTACCCACAGTGGTATTTCGACATAGAGGACTTTGCAACAGCGGACAGATTTAACGAGAGCCAGCCGCCACACACTCGGGGTATCTTTTGGCCGGTGAGTTTTGAACTCGTAACCTAAGGAATACGAGTCCAACGCTCTACCAACCACGCCATCCCTTAATTAATTGAAAAGATAGTTTTTAAAATTTATTGTTGAAACTGAAATGAAAGTTTAATCGCAACAATTAAAACAATTTCAATTTCAAATGATACTAGTTGTAAAGGTTTTCTTTAAAACTTGATACATTTATTAAAAAAATATATGCATTTTTAATGCATATAATATATGTAATTGAAAAAATAGTTGTTTGAATCTTGGGTTGACATAAAAATGGGCGTTTGCTGTAATACTATCAGAGGTTGTAATGAGAAAATGTTAAAAATTAGTCAAAGTTTCAGTTAGTTAAAGCTTCATATAAAAATCAATCACATTGAGCTTCCCACGTTTAAAGTATACATATGCTAAGTTTCCAGTACGCCCAGGACCACACACGCACTCTCTTTAACCTGGGGAATTCTCATCACATCTTTGTGCTTGTATATGTTTGGCAGCTTTCTATTTTCTCTATAAGTATTCAGCAATTGTAACATATCTTTTCAACCGTGCAGAACATAACTGTTACAAACAAAACTCGAAGCATTTTAAAGCGTTATGTACATTACAAGTGCTAAACAATAGAATGGTTTCTTAAATATTTCAGAAGAAAAGACTTCAAACATCATTTACGTAAAATAAACAATTTATTTCAACAGACGATATCAATTATGTATATATACAAAAACAATATAAAATGTATTTGAAGACATGTTTAACAAAACTGTATATCTTTATTTTTATTAAAATTTGTAAATTGTTAAGAAAGAAACATCCTAAGTTGGCAGTTGGTTTATATCCTGGTGAAGATGGCGATGATGATGGAGAATCCAATAACTGCAACAGACCATAATGCGGTCCATAGAATCTGAAAAAATATTTTTGAAAAACCTCAATGAAAATGAACCAAAATAATAATTCACTAAGCATTACAATCTTTTTTTAAAAAAAACTAAAATAAAAGTATTGGTATCCACTCATTGTGCTTTAATAGTATTTTAAGATAAATACAATTTAAATCTACTATTTAAAATTTCATGTTATCATGTGAGAACGTTAGTATTTTTAAGGCATTGTTTGACTTATTTAATTTAAGTCATTAACCAGTTTAAACCGGTTTGAAACAATCACGTCATGATGATGGGACGATCTGAAGTGTGAAAATTGAATTTAAACTTTATATTCTTTGGCAAAATAATCATCGAATTCATATTTTAAATCAGAATAATAATTGTCCATATTGAAATCTAATTATTTTTAAGAACAAACAGTTTCTTACTTTATCTTGCATTTGCTTCCTTGAAATGCAATGGGAATATCGTAACTTCGAAAATGTAACCTGCAAAATTAATAAACAAATAAATTAAATTAAATTTCAAAAAATATGTAAGATTAAGTCTAATTAATGCTTCAAAAAGTAAAATTGTTGCCAAACTATTTTTAAGGAATCATAAGTGTATCGATATGATCAGTTTCAGAATTAACAGTTAAAATTCACAAAATATAAGGTAAATTCATATCCTTGATCTCTTAGTTACTGGTACTTGGATCCGAGATTTAACTGATCGTGCTATGTTAATTATGAGATATCATATTCTTACTACTCCAGATACACATATGGAAGAAGAAAAATCTAGAAAATGATACACACGGACCGAAAGACATTTCACCACTTATTTTTTCCTTTCTCTTGTGTTAACAGACAAAATGACTGGGTTTATTTTTGTGCATTTCTATTGAGAGTTGTGAACTTAATTGTGTTCAATGGCGATTGCTGTCGAAGATATAACCAAGAAATTTAAAAGTTTTAATTAAAATTTATAAATCACTTTAAGGATCGAGTAATTTAATGAATATAAATTCTTCTGTTAAAAATTATTGATAGATAAAAAAAATTGATGAAATCTAAATAAAAAAAGTAACGAGTTTAAATGTGCAATTGAAACAACCAATAACTGTTAAAATAACCAGTTTTAAATGTGCAATTCATTTAAAAAACGCTCCCTGAAAACGAAATTCTTTAAGCTATTTCCTTCAAACTCAATTTCTATCCCTTCACTATTGTTTGTTAACGGATTCTAAAACCCTCAGCGCATTTGCGCATGCGTTAGGATAGGTTTAATTCGATAAAATAGGAATGAGAGGAAAGATGAAAGAAAGAAATGTTTATATTTAACAATAAATTGCAGAGCGCACATCCTTCTTCGCCTCACCCCATACTGAGGTAGAATCGTCGAAAAGTGGTCGTCTATTGGATATTGGAAGGAACCATGGTAGCCTGGTGGTAAGGTCTCGGCGTGTGAGACACAGGGCAGGAGGTTCGAGACCAGATTCCAGCGAAGAACCGACGTGTAAGTGGGTCTGTTGTTCGTTAAATCCATCAGACCAAACATCTTCCAGCTGGTATGGTGTGGAGAGGAGGGTACCAGCTCAGGTGTCCTCGTCATCTGGCCTTGGTTCAAAAATTACTAGGTTCCTTCCAAAATAGCCTTAGTGTTGCTTTACGACGGGACGTTAATATAACTAAACTAGGCTTAACAGGATATTGAAACGAACAGTATGCTCAACCTCAAATTTCATAACATTCTGATCAGGATGAATTTCACATAATGGCGTTTAATTATTGACATCTTGCATTAATGTAAGTGCATGCTTGATAAAGATTATTTTAAATTATTCATTCTATTCACGAATTCCTATTATATAAATTTTAACTCAATGAACTTGGCTGGTGTTAGAAGACAAGAGCTTCAAAACCCAGGATAATTTCTTCGAGCACAAAAATAAAATGGAATATTGTCACTTCTCTACGACCGGCTGTTCGTGAATTACATCCCCCCTCCCTAAATTTCAGCTATATATCCGAAAACGCTTAAATAGGGGTTTTGTTGAATTTGGAAATTTTGGGTAAATCCGGGATAATAAGAATTACGAGTAATTTATACAATTCAATAAATGAATCTTTTCATAAGAATTATGAGAAATTTATACAATTCAATAAATGAATCTTTTCATAAGAATTACGAGTAATTTATACAATTCAATAAATGAATCTTTTCATAAGAATTACGAGTAATTTATACAGTTCAATAAATGAAACTTTTCCAACATAAAAGAAATCAAATTAACTTAAAGCTTTCTAAAAAGGCAAAGAAACATAGTAAACACACACTGTCGAATTATAGACCACATTCTAAATTTCAGTAATTGCTTAATCGCAATAAGAATAGAGGTATGGATTGTGCCACTTTAGTTCATAGAGGAAATGGTACTTAGTGTACAAAACAAATCTATATTAATAAAAAAAGGACCTCGAAATGCGTTGCTAATCGCAAAACTGGAGAACGGCTCGACCGATTCGGCTGATTTTTTTTAATATTTTCGTTAAGACACGGGGATGGTTCTTATGGAGAAAAAAAATGAAAAAACTGCGAGGAAAATAGTTAAAACGACACTTTTCTTACTTTCCCGCCAAAAATCTTTATTTCCTTCCCCCCACACCAACTGAGTGAGATAGCAGGAAGTAATAAATTATGATTTGTTTAGAAAGAAATGTGCGAAGTCAGTTGGTTTTCATTAATAGATAACGCGATGTTTAAAAAAGAAAGAAAATAGTTGCTTTTATTATTAGTCTGTATGGATATTTAATCTATGCTTGCTCAAAATTAAGTCTGGGCAGGGAAGAAAAAAAGAATGAAAAGAAGGGTGTGTGTGTGTCACCATTATTTCCTCTGTGTGCGGCATTTTCCAAGCTGTTTTTAAACTTTCGCATCTCTTGAAAACCAATTGTGTCTTTATTTGTTTCGTGTGTTTACATTTATGAAAATTTGAATCTCATTATTCTATAAAAACGTAGAATTTTAGACCTTTCCCTCCACCATTTAAGTAAAATATCAATTCCGGGACAATCATTGCTCGGATAGAAAGAGAAAGATGAGTAGTACAATGAACAAAGCATCTGAAGAAAATAATACTATAAATGAACTATATGATTATCAAAATTTGTTTGGTTTTAAAATATTTTGGTGAAAAACCTGTTATGAGACACAGCTACATAAAGTATTATATGAAAATTTTAGCGAGCATTAATACTGGCGAACCGACTGGTCGCCAAAGGTGGCAAGTGTATAGATAAATATATAGGAAAGAAATACGTATTAAATGCAAATGAAAACTAAAAGAACAAATTTGTACTATGACAACGAAATAAAATGATTAGAGAGTAATCGGATGTTGTTACCATTGTGTACAAAGGCATCCAGGCTTTGGGAAAAACTGTGAAAATAAGCTCATCCACCATTTTCCTGAACAAAAATGTTTTTGACGTGACGAGATGCCTCATCTGGAAATATCAAAAAGAGAAATTAGTTAATCACAATTTCTAACAGCACCAAAGAATTTATATAACTTCTGAATTTTGATCACATAAATCACAAAACCAGTTAAAATTGTAACAATTTCTGAGCAAAAACCTGCATTGAAAACCTGGAAATCCTATAATTATTGAAACATTAATATTCTGCGATTGATATTTTTCAAATAAACTTCTTATTAATTTAATTTATATATAATATGAAGGATAAAAATTAATATGTATGTATGATACAAATGTATTAAAAAAGAAAATATAAATGCATTAAAAACTCAAAGATCCTTTTTTCTTGCTATAAAGTATATATCTGTGTGAGGGAATCGGGGATAGAACCGAACTCACATCATTACTATTTGTAACCGAGTAACAAAGCCACTAGACAAAAATAATAACTTTCGTAAGGAGGATGTTATCTGACATGTTTTTAAGAAATTCGCTAGGTTCAGTTAGTATTAAATTATTGATACAAAGATCAAGATTATTCAAATAAACATGTTAAATTAACATTTAAATTATTAAAATCCTTAAGTATTTTGGGAATATATGAGTGTGCAATCATGAATATCTTTTTTAAAAGTCAGACGTCACAGTGCGAAAATTATAATATCAAACCATTCATAACTTCAAAACAAGGATATTCTAATTCTGAAAAGCGATAAATAAGGAATTCTAAACTCATTTTTATAAAAACATCAAAAATAAAAAGTTACAAGACTCAAAAGGATTCATAGCATAAATACATACTCATATGCCATACATATTGCAATGAAAATTTTCTCTAGAACGATGCGAAGATGCAGATAAAATTCAGACTTTTTTGTATTAAATACATACAGCAAAAACTACAAATACACAGCGAATTAATACTATTGAATTTGATTATTACTGGTAACCGCAAATTTCTAGTTAGAAAGCACGTTGAAAAGAAAAGACGTTCTCCCAAGTCAAAACAACAATTTCAGCTCTTTCTCTGAACTTACTCTCTGCTCCTCCCACGCCGCACCTCACATATCCTTCTCCAAAAGTTGGAGGGACAAAGAAGAAACAGCGCGGATGCAAAAGGCAAGTGTGGGAATATCTCCAACATTCTCTAGGAACAAATCTTTATTTCTCAGCTTTCACTGTACATTTCAGCATGTAGTAAAAAATGTTAGAGACCTTATTTTGTCGCCAACACACTTACAGTGCTAAGTTTGTCAAATATGGCAATATGTTGCTAAAAATAACCTTTGAACAGTCTTTTCTCGTTGACGCAATATTTCATTACAAATAATATTACATAATTAAACTATTTAAAATATTTACATCTAATTACACAATATTCCTAACAATACATAAATGAGTCACATTGAAGCAAAACAATTCGAATTTTAAAAAATTCTTTTTATACACCAGAATTAAAATTCCAGCAAGTAAACCACGTTGAGATGAATCGAGATGGTCAGAAAAAATAAAAAGTTTTGAATATCAAAAAGCCCGTTTTGTAAATTACAGATAAGTTCAAGATAATAATAGCAAAAATTAACGATATCACTTGATATTCGTTCATTCACTTACTTCTGTGTAATTGTACATCGCTAAATCGCAGATTGCCACTGCGTCCTGATGCCGACGCTCTGTAAATGCTGGAAGAACTCGTTCTGAAATAGAAATATCGGGGAAAATACAATTTATTACACTCATTCGTAAAAGAACAATTTATTACACTCATTTTATGAACAAAAGAACAATTTATTACATTTATTTTTATGAACAATAAAACAATATATTACACTCATTTTTATAAATAATAAAACAATTTATTACACACTTTTGATAAATAATAGAATAATTTATTACACTCATTTTATAAATAATAGAAATTTATAATTACAAAAATGGATGAAATAAAATTGTCATCTGGACGTCTTGATCTACAAAAGAACTATTTTTATTTATTTTAGAATTTACCTTTAATTTGGAATCATTATAAAGATATAAACACACATACAAATATATAGAATATAGTTTTGTGCAGTAAGAAATTTGGACATCAACGTGGAAAAATATCAAAATTTTGATTAAATTTTAATTAAAGAAGGTTCTAAATAAAATTTAAAACATCGCTCTGATGTTTCTGCTCACTGGACGAAATTGGGTAGCTGTAGGCCAAATGATCTGGTCTATAACGAGCCAACATATGTGCTAACATCTTTATTACTAATAGAGATACAATGCATAATTTATCATGAAAAAGTGACACTTTTCTGAATTAATATACGAGATAATTGAAGAATATATATTAAGGAGGAACTGTTAATCATTTAATATTATTCTTATAATAGAGGCATAAAAATCCATTTTTAAAATTTCTAATCATAATTCTGGTTTTAGAGTG
>JAOUZG010016704.1:4059746-4071945 GCA_026289955.1 Argiope argentata | reverse complement strand
TGTGTGTGTGTGTGTGTGTGTGTGTGTGTGTGTGTGTGTGTGTGTGTTACCATTCTACAGATCAAAACGTTTGGTGTAGACCCTCCAAAGTTGGTTTACATATACTTTGGAGAGTAGGCATGTGTATCTCAGAAGGAATTTTTAAAATTACTATTATAATTTCAATTATTAAAATCATAGCTTCAATTAATAAAAATAGCATTTCAATTAATAAAAAATTAATCAAATCTGTGAAATTTTTTCATACTATTCTGAAAATATTTCAGCACAAAAATAGGTTTCGCTCCATCTTATAATCTGAAAAATAATCTTTTCAATAATAGCAATATTTTTGTGGATAGTTTTTTTTCTCTTTTTGATTAGTTTAAAAAAAGTATTTTGAGGTTATATTAAATAATATATTCGATTTCTGAAGTTAACGTAAGCACTTTTCTTTCCTGTTACTGATACTTAATCCTGATTTGTTGATGCTGATGACGATACTCAAAATGCGCGACGTAAAAAAATACGATATATATATTGTTGTTGTTGTTACTTATAGCACTTGCCATGGACAAGCCCCGCTGATACATCAGCATAATTTAAGCCGGAAATATACGTCTCTTGTTTTACAAGTAGCGCCATCTAGGGCCAAGAGTACGACTTAGCTACACACACGTCGCAACCCTTTTTAGGGGGCGGACTACATTCACGCAAATCATTCATTCATCTCAGATCGTAATTTAGACCTGGAACAGGGAACGATCACCCCTGGCCCACTACCCCCAGTGATATTACTCTCGATATGGAGGACTTTGCGACCACGAACAGATTTAACGAGCGCCAATCGCCAAACACTCGGGGATTGTTTTGGCCGGTGAGCTTCGAACCCGTAAGCTAAGGAGTACGAGTCCAACGCTCTACCAACCTGGCCATCCCGGCCCTATGAGTATATATTAATTTTATTTATCTTATCTAATATATCTAATATGATCCTAAGTGAATATGTGGTAAATATCAAGATTTTACGAAACTATACGAAATGATAAAAAAATGAAGATTCGGCTTTTTCCTATGTTGCGTAAGTCTCGTTATAAGGCATGACTTTTTTCTTTTTTTGTAATCTTGTTGCACTTAAAATTAAATTTCAATTTCACAACCAAGTAACAGTAAAAATATTTTATCATGCAGATTATTTTTTAATATTATTGTGTATTTCTACGTTATCATTGTATATAAAAAGATATAGTTATTGAAAATCAGAGAAATACATGGTGAAATTCACAGAAAGTTTTAAGGTTATTAAAATAATCGGAAATATATATCCATTAAAATTTGAAATTTAAATATATTTTGCTATTGTAACCATTAACATAAAGTCGAATTTAATTGTGTATTTAATTGACATTTTTAGCAACTACTAATGTTTTGGCATTCGCTGAGAGCCAAAGGCGTAATTTTTAATATGATAAGCATAATTATGAAATCTTTACTTATTTTATAAGCAGCATTTAATATATATCTGTATGTCTCGTTTAAGTAAATATGAAATAGATCGTATTTACATTAAAATATACTTTCAAATCTGCTTACCCCAAGACTTTGAATTTTCCTGTTTTGAAATCACAGTCCAAAAACTTTTGGTTAAACAATATCTCTACATTGGAACACTTCTCAGCGGCTGTTTAGAAAATAAAAATAATTATTAAAAGAATAATCTTTTATCAGTAATATAAACATTGATATTAATCACTACTCACCGTTTAATAGTGTTTCATTCAAAAATCTTCTTCCAACAGAATAGATACACTGAAAAAAAGAAAGATTAAATATTATTTACGACAATTTTTACTTTCACGTGTTCGTAGTATATAGTAAGTATATCGGGGATGAATGGTTAGGACTGAACTCGCAATTTAAGGTTTCGTTGCCGTGTATCATGACCACTAGACAAAAGTGATCACACCAGTCAGGAGGTTGTTTCTGGCTTATGAAGCTATCACCCCAATGTAATCGCCAAACCGTTCGAACCCCAGATTTTGACGAATCTCTATGTTTCAGGTCTTTCAGAGTTCGAAAAACACATCTTCAGAAAATAGACAGAAACATAGTTAGTCATAGACAAAAATGACTCAAAAACTATTTGTGCTAGACGATTGAAATATGGTATGTTGTCTTCACACCAAATTTGCAGATTTTTATCAAATTGCGAGTAAAATCTATTCAGAATAGTTTCGTCTGTCCAATTGTTCGAATACAAGTTAACATCATAATACAAAATGAATAAAGCTAGATGTATAAAATTCCGTGCACAAATTTAACATCTATAAAGTAGACACTTGTCAAATTTTGAACGAAATCTAATTCGTGTTTGAATGTCTGTCTCTCTGTACTTTCAGAAACTTGCAAAAGCGATAAGTCAAGAATGCAATGACAAGTATATGAAATTTTCTGACTATAAGTGCAGCTTTGTGTCAAAACTTTGTTTCAAACGGTTTAAAAAATTGTTTCTAAAAATTAAATTTCATTTTTGGATAGTATTAACGAATGTTAAGGATTTATCGCCAAATAACTCGCCAAGGATGGCATTATAGACTTAGTAAAAATGCTATGTCCATACCATAAATTAGCATTTCATAACTATTGTATGCCAATGTTATATACGGACAAAGTTTTCAGACTCGACAAATTTATTAGACAGTATGGGAGAAAGTTTTAGGGAGACCACTCCAGCTGGTTTAAACAAACATGACAAAGGATATAAAAAAGTTTTTAATTGTATTGACAGTTTCATTATTTAACCACGATTATTATATAAAAATTATATAATATGAAATGAAGCTCCGCTTTAAAAACTATTTATCCTACCTAAACCGCAATCTATAACACGAAAAGAAAAAGACTGAATTATATAGAATTCATTTATTTTATTTTACAACTTTCCAAACTGATAGACGAAACAACGAACCAAAAAACACTACGTCCTCTCATATTTAATGTGAATCAATTCAAACACACGAACAGAAATTGGTCTTTATTATTCTATTTCAAATGCACGCATTGATCAATTACATTAAAAATAAATAAAATTCGAAAAAAATTCATATACTTCCGATATAATGCTCCCAAAAATAGCTAATTTTATAGGTGCTCTTAGTAGAATAAATTGAGTTATTCATGTACATATATGTATATATCTTCTTTTTACAATCAACATAATCTTGTCGTTAACAGATTTAGTTTTTTAAATACAAGTTAACACATAAATTTAAAGCATAATATGTAATAATAAAGATTAATTTTAATTCGTACGTGTGAAATTATTCATATTATAGTCAGATTTATGGTTAGTTAACTAATTTATATTTTTGAAGAAATCCATTAAGTGTAACCAGAGTTGTAAAACAGCTACGATTTATGTTACTTAGAAAAATAAGAAATAATAATTTTCAGTTTTAAAATTCTACTCACAGGACGTCGAAAATTGTCATCAGGAACAGCGACTTTTGTTTTCTCACTTTCTTTACTTACTTTACTTACTTTCTTTACTTACTTCAATTTTTTGTATTCATTTTGAAGTTTTTCTGGATTAAAGTAAAACAGAATAAAGGAAATTAAAAATTCCTAATTTGTATAACTTTACCACAACTGGAGTAGAAAATTCACGCATGTTGACCTAAGTAGGAATTAATTGTAGAATTTTTTTACATTACTCATTTAATTAATATCCTTTGCTTTCTTACAGAGTGAGCATCTTAAATTTTTGAAAAGACCTATCATTTTTCTGAAGACTTTAAATTTATTTTCAATGGATACGGACTTGATTTTGTTTTGACCAGAAATAATTATTTGATTAATTATTCATATTAATTGCAATTATTTATTAAAAAGTGGCTAAAATAATATTTTTATTTGTTAACCTAAGTAGGAATTGACTTAATTTTATTTTATATTACTTGTTCTCTAGACAAATATGTTCTTTACCACACACACACACACAAAATCACAGCTAAGTTAGAATCCTGTTTGTGCCATCGTATACTAATTTCAGGCATCAATATATATATATATATATATATATATATATATATATATATATATATATATATATATATATATATATATATATATATATATGTGTGTGTGTGTGTGTGTGTGTGTGTGTGTGTGTGTGTGTGTGTGTGTGTGTGTGTGTGTGTGTGTGTGTGTGTGTGTGTGTGTGTGTTGTTAGGCCACGGTGGTCTGGTGATAAGGTCCCGGTCGTGAGCCGTAAGAGTTCAGGTTCGAGACCCAATTCCGTCGAAAACCATCGTATAAGGGGTTCAAAGCTAGCCGTCCTCCTCCTGGTGTGGTGTTATGTGGAGAGATGCGGGCCAGCTCATATGTCGGCCTCGTCTTCTGGCCGCGGTTCCAAATTACGAGTCCTGTTCCAAAGCAGCCATAGTGTTGCTTTACAACGGGACATTAATATAATTAAAAACAAATTAAACTTGGTTTGTATAAACCATTAAATAGCTAATTTTTCGACTATTTACATGCTTTTTTTACTCAAATTGATTAATATATTAAATTCCATCAAAATTAATTCAAAGCTCGATTCAAAATTTTGCTTACTAACGTTTTAAAGAGATAAAAATACATTCTATTTTTAACAACAACATTCTATTTTTAACATAGAATGAAATAAGATTATAAAACGGAAAAACAATACGATAAACTATATAGATAGAAGATACATGAAAATGAGAATTAATAATGACTGGAAACTCATTTTTTCAAAGTACTTTGCATATACAAAATCCTCATATCCAATTTGACGATTGTTTAAAGCTCTCAACGCTAACAGTTTATCATTTTTCGTTATGATGATGCACGTATTATCGAATCCTTTTATTACAGAAATTAGCTGCAGAAGCGGGGGCTCTTATCACGAGTTTGAAATGCTTCCAATTTCAGTTTTTTCTATATTGTTGCGTGTTATCTAAACTGGTTAAGCACGTCGATTAAATACGCTGAGATGAAAGCACATTACTGATCCAATATGTGTTTCCCAAACATTCTCACGCATACTTCTTCATGTGTTCTCCGCTTTTTTATTTCATGTTCGTTTGTGTGTTTCCTATCTCACTAGGTGGTTATGTGTTGAATTCTGAATCCTCTTGTATAAACTGATGGAAGTTTATACAAGAGCCACTTGATTTAGTAATTTTGTGAGGAAACTTTGAGTTCCATAAGAGCTGTTGGATTCTTTAAATTTTATCATTTACCGTGAAGCCGACGTCTTGGAACAGGGGTAGCACGTCTTCCCCGTGATCTGGCCGTCCTGGGTTCGATTCCCTGTTCGGGAATGGTTGTTCTTTATCTATTCTGCCTGGAATATGTTTGAATATGTCCTCCTGTACAAGCGTGTAAATGTAAGCGAATGTGATGCGTGAGTAGCTGTTATATATGGCATGTTTTTATGTAATAAGTTGTCTACTTCTGTAAGTCCCGTGTGATACTTAGTATTCCTTGGGGATTTCTAAATGCTCAATTAACAAATTACGATGGAACTTTAAATAGATACCTCTTACATATTTATTTCTGGTTAGGTATAATAAACATGATGTAAACAACTGTATATCACTTTCATTATTTAAAAATATATATAACTAAATCAATATATATTTACATTTTATGCTATTAGTGTTGTCCCAAATATGAATTGTCTTTTTGAGTGTCTTTACTTGATTGACCAAGCTAATCTACATTCGTTTACATCCTATGTTATTAGTGTTTTTAATTCTTGTCTATTCTTTTGAGGGTTTTTTTTTACTTACCCTTCCTTTTTTATCGTACTTAATGGGGGTCCTCCAGCCATCCAGGGAATGAATCATCCTGCCCCTCATCGGAATGCCGTGCTTGTCGATCACCTCTTCTTCCAGACCCGCAAGCGCCAGAGCTGAACGTCCCCGGACGGATAGAGCCAAGTTGATACTGCGCCCCTGCACAACTTCCATCTGCCGGATATCTGGAGGGGAAGAACAAGTAATATTAAAAATTTTAAGTCAATTTTTACTTAGGTTATTTACCTTTTATTTACTACTACTTATTTTAGTTACCTTTTATTAAATAATTATAATTTATATAAACAATTTATCAAAAATTCATTAATTTTCGCTAGATTTGAAATCGCATTCTCCACCTTCAAGTAAAAAATTTTGAAATCCTCGCATTTCACCGATCGAGCTACTGCCTGTTGATGTCAATTATCATTACAAACTGCTAAAACTCTGTTTAAAGTACTGAAAATATGAGTCCGAAAAAAAGGAATATTGGTTGTATTCGATGCGCTGTCTATGTAGTAAAGAAAAAACATAGGCGAAAATTGGAACTCAAGATTTTGACTTGTTTTCCCGTTTTAGAACTACCTGAACTTGAAAAATAAATGTTTGAAAAATGTCCCTTTGTCTGTCTGTGACAAAGGTAACTAAACAAATGCTTTGATCTAGACGAATGAAATGAACACGGCCTTTAAAAAAGATTTGTAGATTTCTATCATAGAGGAAAATCCACTTAAAGAAAATTTGTCCATCCTTGTAAGCCGACTACCTGGCACATAGGTAGAGCGTCTCGCTCAAGATCTGGGTGTCCTGGGGGCCGGATTCTGGATGAGGCACGTTTGTTCTTTATATGTTCTATCTGTGAGATGTAAGAATGCCCCTCCCCCCTGTAAAAAGGGGCACTGTAAGCGAATGTATTAAGATGTACTCTTGGCTTTAGTTGGCATTACTTAAAACAAAAGACACGCCATCGGTTTAAAATCCCTTCCTGCGTTAGAGAGTTTGTCCATGGCAAGTGCCATTAGAAACAACAGTAGAAATATGTAAGCGCGATTACTCAAAGTTACAGGGATTTAAATTCGTAAACACTGCATGTGATTTTGAAACTATTAGTATAGCTTTGTGTCAAATTTTTATTTTAAACAGATAGGAAAAGTTTGCCTAAAGCACAAGTTCAATTTTCGGAAACTATTGATCGTCAGCTAGGGATTAATTCCCAAATAACTCGCTAAAATGACATGATAGATTCATTAAAAATGATATATACACGTCAATGCTTAATATTTCATAATTACTGCAAGGCTTATCTGGGAAAACAACTTTATTAGAGAGTTTGCGAGAAGATTTGGGGGAGACCACTCCTCCTGTTTTGTTGTGTTTACGTATGGATAATCGAATTGTATTATAATGTCAAATAAGCGTCATGGGAATCCGTAAATTTAAATTAACAAGAAAAAAACTAAAGAATCAATGACCCATTCCTAGTCAGGGATACAATTTCGATAGAATTTGCTTTATGTGAAAGCTCATGATGACTAGATATATCGCCAAAACTCAACGGTCTTTCAGTATCTAGCCTTTTCGGGAGAAGTCTTAAAAGCAATTCTTCACTGTGCATTCTAAATGCAAAACGATAAAGTTTCCCTTTCGTAACTACAGTATTCGAAGGCGTTTAACTCCTATATACGTCATGAATAGTTGTCAACCCCTTTACACGCACAAACCTTCCTATATATTTTAGACAATAAAATTTTGACAAAGCTCCTTGCTTTAATATTCGGAATGATTTCTAAATTTCACTCGCCATTTTACAGACATTGCTTACAAATAAAAATACACCATGCTTATTATTCAAGTTTACTTTAAAATATACATCTCTTCAACCTTCTCTTTTGATACAACAGATTGCGTTACTTTATTAACATGAAGATATATTTCCCATGATCCTTCTTGAGGGTTATTATTACATTATATTCTGAAAGATTGTTATGTATTTATTATTTTTCGAGTTTTTCTTGTCTTTTGAAATGAGGAACTAAGAAAATAATTAAATATCTGTTCTTGAAAATTGTCTATTATTTTCATCTACCTCATAATGAAGCTATGAAGAATCTCGTCAATATATATTACTTTTTAAAATTTTGGAGAAAAGTAATTTCTTTATTTGTTTGCTATCAATTATTGTTCTTTAATTTATTATCAAACGCATTTATGCCAATTTATTGTGTGCAACATATTTGGGGTTTTCCGGAAAACCCATGTGTAATCAACAATAACTGGCTAGGTTTTATTCGGATGGCATTTGCTGAGATCGATAGTTCTGGAACGTTTCTTAACAAACAAACAAAAAACACTTTAATTATGGAAATGATGTCATTTACAGAATTTACAAACGGTTTTATATTCATGAATAAAAGCCCATATATTTTAGAAAAATAAAGCGCTGAGCACGATAATTTCTTTGTTGTTGACTTATCAGGTTGTTGAAAATATGTTTGAAATAATGCATAAGCGCAATTAAATCTTTAAGAATAATTTAAAATTGTTTATTTGTTATGAAAAAAGCGCATGTCTGAATGAAGAAATAATTTTGAAATAAAAACTGTTTAGGAATAACTGGTTATATCTAAGCATGATAAATTCATAACTGCATCCTTTTGTCTTTCGTATAAAAAAGGATAATTCTTTGTATGAAATAAATTCCTTATTTATTTATTCATTCATTCATTATATGAATTAATAAATAATCAGGTTAATCAATTCAATTCGTGGCATTTACCTACCAATTCAATACAAGACGAATTAATTTTTTCAAGAATGATGAAACTTTAAGTTAAAAAATTTTATAATCAAACTCATTCTATATTCAAAATATTCAAACTCTTTCTATATTCAAAATATTCAAACTCATTCTATTTTCAAAATATTCAAACTCATTCTATATTCAAAATATTCAAATGCATTCTATTTTCAAAATATTCAAACTCACTCTATATTCAAAATATTCAATCGCATTCAGTATTCAAAATATTCAAATGCATTCTATATTCAAAATATTCAAACGCATTCAGTATTCAAAATATTCAAACTCACTCTATATTCAAAATATTCAAACGCATTCAGTATTCAAAATATTCTAACTCATTCTGTATTCAAAATATTCAAATGCATTCTATATTCAAAATATTCAAACGCATTCAGTATTCAGAATATTCAAATTCATTCTGTATTCATAAATAAATAAATGAAATATTTAAAATATTCACACATTTAATAATTTCATACTCAGGAATGGAGTTGGTAAAATTCCAAGCCGTCTCGGCATTTACATATTCGCATATTTATTTTTCATCTATGTCAATATTAGTTGGCAGTCACATAAAAATAAAAACTTCTGACAGTTAAGTTTCGTGCAGTGGTAAAACCTTTGAAATAAATAAAAAGAAGAAAAACTGATTTTCGTGACAGAAAGATCTTGGAGACTGAACCACATTCAAATATTCTATGTAAGTGATGTGATACAAAAGCAGTAAATCTAGAGATGTAAAACTGTGAGGAAACAATTGTGCAGACACAGCTGTGGAAAGATAATATTATGAGTAACAATTAAAAGAAATGTTGAGCAGTTTACGACAACGCATATTCATTTCCATCTACAATATAATGAAAAAATAATAATAAACTAATACAAGTTTTCGTATAAAAATAAAACATCAGTAATTAAACAAGAAATGTTGCCAGTAATACGGGATACTAAGGATTGATTTATTTAATGAATTTATGTAAATAAAATGATTTCCAAAAGTAATTTTAGAGTAAAATAGAAAAAAAAAAACAATTGTGCAATCACAGCAGTGGAAATAATATTAAGAATGACAACTAAAAAAATATTGAGCAATTTTCGACAACACATATACATTTTCATCTGCACTATCAATAAGAAAATAAATTATCACAAATTTTCATATAAAAAAAACTTTAGTAACTAAATAAGAATTTTTGCCATAGAATGATACAGAGATTGAAGACTGACATCATTAATGAATCTATGTAAATGAAATAATTTCCAAAAGTAGTTTTGAAGTAAAAACACAAAGAAAACAATTGTGCAATCACAGTTGTGGAAAGATAGTTTTAAGAGTAACAATTAAAGAAATGTTGAGTCCGTTCACAACTCTTGATCATTTTCATCGGAGCTCAAATAAGGCGATATCATAAAAAAGTAATAGTCTAATAAAGGTTTTCTAATAAAAACAAAGCGTTAGTTCTAATGAAGATATTTTGCCTCGAGATAATAAGAAAGACTGAAGACTGGCGTATTTAATGAATCTATGAAAATGAAATGATTTCCTTTACAGTAGATTAGGAAACATAAAATAGAGCCAAAATGACAGGTGTGGGAAAAAAGACCATTAAAAATGATATTAAAAAAGAAATTGCACAAAACGCCTGGAAGTCAGATTTGAGCTTTGTTTAATCTTAGTAAATGTCCAGTGCAGTATTTCCATAAAGGTTAGTTTGAGATGATAGGCCAGAAAAAAAAAACGAGCTGACATCCCATTCTTTTTTTTTTTTTTTTCAAAATAACACATGATATCTGAATCAGGACACCTGAATTCTCAGTCAATGGTATGATGAAGAAAGCAGAATATAAGTGTCTTAATTTGTATCAGGTACATGAAACCGATACAAAACGAAAGTATTCTATTCTGCGTTAGTTCTCAGGCTCGATTGCAACCTATTGATTATCCCCTTTCATGTTAGTTTCCGGTCTGACACGAAATATCAGTTTGATACAATATCTGGTAACCCTCGTCAGCCTTTCTACTTCTAAAGCGCTTTAACAAATTACATTCGGTATGTACGCATTATTGTTTACTATTTCCTGACATAAAATAATTTTTAAACGGATTTTTTAAAATCTTTTTTTATAATGTTTATTTCCATTAAATATGATTCATAAAATAAATGTATTTTATTTTAAATAATTATATTATTTGAAATAAATAAGTTGCAGGGATACGGGACCGATTATGAGTGAATGATTAGGATCGAACTCGAAACATTAAGGTTTGTAGCCGAGTAACATAGCCACTAGACAAAAGTAACTTCTCGTGTCCCGTGGATGTTATGTGGCTTATGAAGAAATCACCACATACTCTCCCGCCAGTGACTCGGCGTTTAGACGAACGGTATTAGACCGTGTATAAGTTATTGGTGCTGATAGTTTTGTTGGCTGTTGTGTCTAATGTGCCTTGAAGACTTTTGCTGCCGGTAGAGGGCACTACAAGGGCTTTAGAAAGTTGCTTATTCATCGTCATGGGTCACTATTGTGGGTGCATTATTAGGACAAATTTTGAAATATTAGGTTTCTTTGCCGGGTAACTATATCTCTACACAAAAGTGACTACTCTAGCCTGGAAGCTGTTATCTGACTTATGAAGCTATCATTACAAGGTACTGCAACAATGTAATTTTTAATAATAAAATAAACTGAAAACATATAACAATTGAAAGTTGGACATGAATAAATGTTCTCAATATTTAATACTTAAAAAAACATAATATTTATAATTTAATTTATGATAAATTATGATTAAAATTAGAAACCAAAGCCATAGATAAAATGTGTTTGAACAAACATAACAGTTTCTAAATTGACAACGATACTCGTGTCAATAAAGTTGTCGAATTTTTTAACGGCTACAATACTTTTTTCTTTTTTGTACACTTCATAAACGATGCATTTTTTAAAAAATTATTATCGCCATTCTGGTTGCTTAATCAAAGAATTAACATTCCATTTCCATCATATTTGGAGTCAATTCGATTTTTTTTGGTTTAAAAAGTTACCTATGACAGATCTGTCGCGAATGGGTCTGGATTCTGAATTAGCTCAAGAAATATAGAAAGCCAAGCGGTCCAGATGGGAGGTTCGGTTTTTCTTTTCTTTACAGAATAGCTAGGCACTTACGAGTTGATAAGTATAAAAATTTGTGATAGGCGTGTTCATTTTCAGGAGACAATATGAATCCAATTTTTCCAGATCTTCTGCATGATATGCAACTGAAGATATATCAATATCAAAACTTTGGTGGGAAATGCATTGACTTCAATAAAATAGTATTTACTCCGCCCCAATGCTCCGATATCTGTTATCTATTTTAACTTTTCCCTTCTCAACAAATATATCCGCATGTCTGAATCCCAGACAATCATCAATTCTTCAGAACTGTACTATAACAGAATCCCCATCATTCATAATACCGGTTTTCCCTACTCCTTCTGCAATAAGAGAGGGAAAACGGGGAATTACCATGATGTTCTCTTGCAATAAGAGTAAGGAAAGCGTGGAATTACCATGATGTTGAAATAAGAGTATGGAAAACGAGGAATTA